>JANFOE010001392.1:2500-179584 GCA_025667525.1 Glebionis coronaria | reverse complement strand
CTCGATTCGCCGCAAACTTCAAAAGTATGCTAAACAACAAAGAAAAGTTACAACAATCGTCTAGTTGTTCATCGGTTTTTCTTAGCCGCATACCACAAAAAGTCGGTGATCCCGGTAAATTTTTGATTCCATGTGCTATACAAGATATGGAGGAATGCTACGCCTTGGCCGATCTTGGCGCTAGTATTAATTTAATGCCTCTCGAGATTTTCAAATCGCTTTCGCTTCCGGCTCTTACTCCTTCGAACATGTCCATCGAGATGGCCGATCATTCTACGATCATGGCATGTGGAGTAGCCGAGGACGTTTTCGTTAAAGTCGGAAAGTTTTACTATCCCGTTGACTTTATCGTTGTTGACATTCCCATCGATCGAAAAGTTCCTCTCATTTTGGGTCGTTCATTTTTGGATACATCACGAGCACTTATCGATGTTCATGCTCGAAAAATCACCCTTCGTTTCAATGAAGAAGAACTTGTCATCAATGCAACACAAAACTCCAATCTTTCTCATGTATATTCTATTGCAACCTTAAACCATGGTGACTCGACCAATGTCGTTTGCAAAGAATTTTCACCAAGAGTTTTAGGGAATGTCGCCAAAAACAATTTACCATTTCCTCCGCCGGTGGAGGTTATGAGTGCTAAGCCTACAAAGAAGAAACCGTCAATACTTGAATCGAAAAATCCTTCGCCTCATCTCGAACATTCATTCTTGAAAAGTGTTGATAAGTTTCCGGTTTCTACGGAAGATCTTTCGGATGATGAATATGTTGGCCCCGATGGGGAAGTTTTCTTCGTCGATAAACGTTTTGAGAACTTGCCACCACCAAAACCAAAACGGTTTCAAAATGTGAGAATTTTTAGTGTGACTAACATCGTCTTAGAAACACCGAATATTTTCGACATAATTAAAAAGGGTTTTCATAAAGAGAGTTTAAAAGATAAAAAAGGAAAAGATCTTAAATGTGATTTAATTGATTTTTCTACAAATCTAACTCCGTCATCACCACGTGTTTTGAGTACTACAAACTCGTCTACTCCTTTTGACGATGTTTTGTGTGGTTCTAGTATGGGGGAAGCCCCTTATGTTCCCTCATCCTTGTCCACCGAGGACGAGATATTCGATCCCGGAATTTCATATAAAGGGAAATCTCGGTCTTCCACCGATGCAATAAATGGAAACTATATCTATTTGCTTGGTGCGAGTCTACCTCGAGTAGCTCAAACGTTTGTCTTACCAATTGTCCCACCCTTCTATTTCTCATCTATTTTCTTCAAACTCTTTGAGTTTATGGCACATGTTGAAGTGGCGTTAATTTGTTTTTCCAATGGAAACGAGAACGCCATCTTCGACCCCGGTATTTTGCATCATCTAAGGACTTAGTCCTTTTTACCGGTTGCTTTTTGGGCCTTGTTTATCATGTAAGTCCCTTTGACCACACCATGATTTCCCTAAATTTTCACATATTGAGGGGATCGAGTCGAGCTCATGACTCGGTAATCAAAAACGAGGTGCCTCGTGGGGGAGATCCCATGCTTATCTTTATGCTTATTGTTCACTAATAAGGGGACTTGTACCCTTCCAACTCGTTGTCTCGTGGTTGTTTGTGATTGTGTTATCTAGATCATCATCATCTACGATTGAAGACTCTCGTGTTCGTTTACGTGAGCCTCCATCGTTCGTTTGAAGAAGTTTTTCACGAATCCATGACATATCCTTTATTGTTCTAACAATTATCTTTTAGCATAATTAATAAACGGCTTTAGATATATTGTTGATCACCCTTTCCATGCTAGATCCTAAGCATTCGATTCTTCGTCTCTAGTATGGGGGTGCTCCACCTTTAGACTCGAAACATTGAGGACAATGTTTACTTTTAGTATGGGGGGGTGAATAGATACTTGCTTTGCTACGCCCTCACGTTTTCCAATTTTCAATGTTTTGTTTTGCTAATAAGGCTAAAAATGGCCAAATTTTAAAATTTTTCTTAGTTTTCATAAGTGTTTTTAAGACACGAATGTATATTTTCCGATGGGTAGAATAAGAGTTAATTTTTGACTTGATGGACATTTGGAGCCATTTACATTCCTTAACCCGCTCAATCCAAGTTTTGCTAGACTTTTATATAGGGAGCTTTAAAACGCGAAAGTCTTAATTCATTCGGGTTAAGAACAAGAACTTTTCGCAAGTTCCTATAATTGATTCTAGAAAGTCACTTATCAAGGGAACTTTAAAACGCATTCTCTAAACTTGAAAAAGTCCAAGAAAGTGCAAGATCCTATAGGTGGCTTGAAAACCCAAAACTTTGATTTGATATAGTCTTAATGAAAGCTAATCCAAATTTGGCTTAATTTTGACTTGCATGGCTAAGTATTCACGAGTCTCTTTAATTAGAGGTCTTTATATAGTGAAGAACGAGAAATGATAGAGTTAGACAAGTGATCATGCTAAACGTAGAACATGAAAGTGTTCTTTCAAAAACTCATATGTTTTTAATTGTGGCTTTTTCTTCCCATAAGATCAATGCATTAGGAATAAATCATAATTGCAATAAGTAAGGTCGTACGGTTTGAAAAGTTACTTAGCCTCTAGCGCAAGATCGATTAAAAGTTGCTCGGGGTTGAATAGAGTTCATAGCCAAGGCATAACTTATTGAAGCGGGACGCGAAGATTGGCGATCATCCAAAAAGGCCCTAACAAGGCATGAGGAGCTCTATTTTTGCTAAAGATCCAAAGATGATGTGAAGTATCATTGTTCCAAAATCAATATGAAGGATCAAGACACACGACGAGAAGCAATTACTCCCCTAAAGAATGGAGAAAGTCTATCCAAAAAGACCCTAACAAGGTATGAGGATAAATATATCCAAGTCCGAAAAGGAGGCGGATCGTTGTATATCAAAATCCAAAGTAAAGATTGAAGAAAAATGATGAAGTCGTGGTCCTATATGAAGAATCTCTCAAAAACGTCAAGTGAAGAAATTCCAAATATATGAAGAGAAGACCATAATTTCGAGAACGTCTTCCCAAGATTTGAAGTATGAAGTACATGCCAAATATCGGTCCGAGAAAGGTCTCAAATCGTGAAACGAGTTATGCCAAGATATGAACTTAAGGAGATACACGAGAAGCCGTTTTAAAAGATTTTGTCCTTCGGCTAACTATTGATCAAATCGTGTTACTTTGCTTTCGGACTAATAACTACTCAAATAAGTCAATATGAATCACTTGTGATCCATGACAAATAGATAAAAAATGCTAGTAACCCATTTCCTTTTATAATAACTAGGATTGCGGGGAGAAAAAGTATTACACAATTTGAACGTATGAGTAGTGTTAGCATTGTGACTTGTACCAACAATGATCTTGTTTTTGCACTTAGCATGGAATGTATGACAATCAAGGATGACAAAATTTACTCTAAGGGACATTAACTTGTTTCTATTCTTTGACCCTAAAAGTCACATTTTGGTGATGAAAATCATACATTATGTCTTTACACATTCTCGTAGTATGATGCAAGTCTTTTACTCTTCAATAAAGGTTAATAAAATTGAACTTTGGTGATGCTTAGATACTTTATTCTAGCATTGCGTGAGGGCACGGCAATGGCTTAGTATGGGGGAGTGATGAGATGGCATTTATACATGATCTCATCGTTCTTTTCGGGCTTTAAATGCATAAAAATGTCATAAAAATACCATATATATGCTTGTGTTTGTTTACTTGTGTATTTTAGGTATGGATATCGTGAAAAAGACAAAAGATCACAAGAATCAAGGAAAAACGAACACGAGAAACGAAGCCGTACAAAGAACCGGGCCCTAATCATGGAATTTTCATCAAATACCCTTGAAAACTTGAAGACAATACAAGATTGATCATCCAAGAATGAAGAAAAGACACTTAAAACCCTTGTATATTAATAATTACAAGTTTGGTCCCTTAAGTTTGTCAAAATTGCAAAAAAGGTCCTTCAACTTTGAAGAAATGGCAAGATTGGTCCCTCAACAAATTCAAATTGCCAATTATGGTCCCTCATGAAGTAAAGATACAAAGAAGACCTTGGAAGATCAACAATGTCCAAAAACAGCCCTTGAAATATTCAAAAATGACAAAAACAATCCCTTGAAACCCTTTTCCAAAACTTGGTGCCAAAAGTGACAAGTCATGGAAGTTATTATCAAAGCAAAATCGTTTTTAGGGCTTGAAAACATGAAATGCCAAAAATATTAAAAGCCAAGGACTTAATGTGTCAAAAGTGAAAGATTCAAATGGAAAACGCGGTTAACAACTATCTTTCCCCCTTTTTAGGATCAAACCGTTTACTGTACATCATTCTTACCACCCAGAATTTACCCTGACCTTCCCTTGGGTAAAACTCAATTAAACCCACACACGATTGATTCACACATGTGAAAACCAAACCCACTCCTAAAAACCTTCATCCCACCAACGTGGTCCAAACCCCCAAATACCCTCTCATCCAATCAGGAAACGCCTTGGTCCCCAAGTTGTAATACGTGGCCATAATCAACGTTAAAGATTCATTGCTTCATATCAATGCAAAAAATGGACAGTGGAGATCAATTTGGACAGCTATCATCTCAAAAACGTCTAGAAGCATTGAGGGCATTTTAGGATTTTTCTTGTATTAGGGTTTACAATTTTATGGTTCTAGTAGGTTCAATAGACTAGTATAAATAGGGTGTGAGCATGTTCACAACCCTTTGTTCCAGTTTTCTTCCATAAATCTTGTAATCCCTTTTGATTTATATAAAAGTTGGTTTTTTGTTAAAGAGCAAAAATAATTCCTTTTTATGATATATTAAAGTTGGTATTGTTATTGGAAGAATTCTGAGTTCCACTCTTTTGATTTGGTAAAGTATTTGTGTTTCAAAATATTTTCAAAAAGGTTTGAAAATCTGTCATTTTTGGTAAAAGTCTGTGTTAAGATTTGGTGTTTAGTAATCTCATTAGTTAAGTGTTATAGGATATAGAAAACGTATTTGGAAGGGTTGGAAAAGATTTGAAAAAGGTTTTAAGAGAAAAGAAAGTAAACAGAAAAATATAGTTTTGCATATTGGTATTTTCTTCTTGTTTGATTATCATAACAGGTGGTGAAGGCTTGTTGATAGTTGCTCAGCCCCAACCCGAGTTGGGAAGGAGGAGACAAAGCTGTCTCTAAGGTTTTGGAAGTAAAACCTTAAGGTAATCTTCCTTTACCTTTGGAAATTTCAAAAAAAGCAAGGTTGCATGATCCTGTTTGATTTCTTGTGTAAGTGTGTTTAAAGTTGTTGGATTTGAGTGCTTAAGTAGTATAATGCATGTTGGATGCTAACTGGATCAGGTTTCATAGGTTTTAGAAGGATTGGTTTGATAAAAACGTTTTGAAAATTTTTGAAAGGGTGTTTGGCAATACGTTTTAGCAGGGCAAAGATCTTTGATTTTTGTTTAATCTAGTGTTAGAAGGATTAAAAAGGTTTGAGATAGGGTGTTAGTTAGTATTAAGTTAATTTTGATCAAGTTAGAAGTTAATTGGTGTGGTTTTAAAAGGATTAAGGTAAGAAAAATCTGCATGCTCACTGTTGCTTAATGTTTCATGCATTTTGGTGCTTAGATTTTGGAAATCTGTGAGTAATAAGGTGCTTTATGAGTTGTGATTGATTGAATATCATTTGGTGATTGTGTATGTTGAATTTGGTGGTTTAAAGTTCACTAGGTTACAAGATATAGGCATATAAGCCCCCTGATCTGCTCATAAGACCTCAGAGACTTAACATTGGTCTTAGTGTGCATTGTTTTGTGATTTTGGAGTGTTGTGTGCTAAATTCTTGTTGTTCATTGATTTGATTTGACTTCTTGTGATCAAAGGATCACAAGAGTGCCTTATTGTTCCAAAGCAATCCTCCAAATAAGCCACACCAAGCACCTCTTGGTGATTCAAAAAGCAAGAACTCAAAGTGCTAATCTGCTTGTGTTGAAATTCAAATCTGCATACGTTTTGTGATCATACTTGGATTAATCAGTGTTTAAAAAGGAAAGTGGAGTTGGATTAGAAGCTTGTCATAAGGTTAACAGTTGGTTTGGAAAAGTTTAAAAAGCAAAAAAATAAAAAAAGTGATAAAAAGGGGGTTATCAACCTCGAACCCACGACCTGCCGTTCAACACACCAACAACTTAACCAACTGCGCCCTAGGGACTTTGACTGGTGAGTTTGGTTTTAAACTTTACTTAACATGTTTTTCATTTGATAAGCTTTTAAAAAGCCGTAGCTTTTTCCCTTGGTTTTGAGCTCTTTCTATAAGCGTTTTTGGTGTCTTGCATTTTTCTTAAGATAATATTTGCATTAGGGATTTTTCTAGGCCAAATTTATATTTTTCCTCTTATTTTATTATTTTATAGGAATTAATTAATAGACGTTTTTTATAAAAGCAATAAAAAATACCAAAAAGAGTTTCTATTTTTAGGAAAAATAGTTTTTAGTTTTTAAAATATATTTTTGAGGTTTACATCTTATTTTGGTTTCATAAACATTTATTTTTAATTTTATAATATTTTAAGGTTTTTAATAAACTTTAAAGATTTTTATAAAATTATTAAAAAAGGTT
Source organism: Glebionis coronaria (assembly GCA_025667525.1). NCBI lineage: Eukaryota > Viridiplantae > Streptophyta > Magnoliopsida > Asterales > Asteraceae > Glebionis > Glebionis coronaria. Next base: position 172,971 of record JANFOE010001392.1, on the reverse strand, counting down.
TAGAAGCTTTAATTTGTGTTTTTCTCTTAATTATATTATTTAGGATTTTTAGAAATTTTTTATTTCAAATTTTAGTAACTTTTTATTTTTAGCATTATTTTATTATTATTTTAATATTTAAATTTCAAAATTTTATTTTTCTTTATTTTTCATTTTTCTTAGGATCTTTATCATTAATTAGGACTATTTCCATTTTTAGAATATTTTTATAACTTTTAGATTTATTTTTATAATTATTTTAAGTTTAATTAGGTTTTAATCATTTTTAATCATTTTTAGAGTTTTAAAAATAGTTTTAATAGGTTTTAATTTTTAGAAAATTACTTTTTAGTCTTCTAATAATATAAGTTAAGTGATTATTCAATAAAATCATATTTTAGACATTTGAATTAGTTAAATTTAATTTTAGGGCTTTAATTAGCATTTAAAATTAATTATTTAATTAATAAAAGGTTTTAAAATATCTTTGTTGGATTTTTATCTTTATTTATATTATTTTAGACTTCTTTTTAGTCTTTTTAATTATTAATTTTGTTTTTAGTTTAATTTTTAATTTTTGTGTTTTTTTCTACGGTTTTACGTTTTCGTCGTAATTTAATTTTAACGTAACCGTCTTTAATCTTCTCATCCCCATTCTCTTAATATTAATCTCAAATAAATACAAATTAGAACACACACATATACCTCCTTGGGAAACGAACTCTTTCTCTCATTTTATTTGATTGTGGGTCATTACTTGTGGTTTTCCTAAATCACTCGTCGATACTTACCGCTCATATACGTTCTTTTGTTTTCCTAAACAAGAGTCGTATTTTACTACAATCACTTATATATATTATATTTTCTTGTGGATATTACTTATTGAACCACTGAAAGGATAATCCCTTCTTTTCCAAAGTCGATCGGGAGCTCCTCTCTCACTCCTCGAGTTGAGTTGCATGCACACTCGAGCGCGTGCACATATACCTTTTGATGTACAACCCCTTCTTCCCAAAAGGAAGAACAAGAAAAAGAACAAGAACAACATCGTCCATCAAGCCGATCCCGAGCATCGTGCTTTAACAACTTACAAGAAGCCATGACCGTCGTTGATAACAGACCATTGATGGAGATCCTCCAATCAAATGTGGAGGGAAATGTTGATGCTATTGTTATACCCGAGATACCCGCAAACACTTTTGAGCTTAAGACAAATATGATCACTATGGTTTCTTCTACACCTTTCTTAGGGAGACCCATGGATGACCCCCATGATCACATCAAGAAGTTTTTCTCCATATGAAATTAATAACTAGATTTTTACTCAGTTAAAAAGTTCGTTGAAATCGGTCTATTCGAATTGATTACTGGTTTAAATGCGACTCAGTCGTCTTTTGGTGGAAAAGAATATATTGGTCGTTGTAGTGAAATTAAATTGCGAAACGTTAAAGTAAATGACGGTAATTAAAACTAAAACTAATTAAAAAGTAATTGTGCAAAATTATAAAACTTTAAAAGTAATTAATTAAATGACAAAAATTAAAGCTTGACAAAAAATTAATTTGACAATGTAATAAAAATGTAAACTTGAAATATAAAATAAGACAAAACTCGTCTAAAATAATACTAAGTAAAAATGAGGGAAAAGTAAAGTTTGAAAATAGAAAATAAACAAAAATTAAAAGAAAACAGGAAATAAAATCAATGAGAGGTCAAATCGCAGTCACGATCGCAACCAACGATCGTGGTTTGGATCGTACCCTGGATTGTAGCCTGGATCACAGTCAAGCGATCGCACTCTATATCTAAGTCTAGATCGCAGCCAGCGATCGTACTCTTGGATCGTACTCCACCACGATCGCAACAAGTGGATCGTAGTGGACGATCGTGACCAAGTGATCGTACCACAGATCGCAACCAACGATCGCAGTCACAGATCGCAATAGGGCAATCGTGACTTAGATCGTGATGGACGATCATAGTCTGATCCTAGTCTTTGATCGCAGTAATGGATCGCAAGTAGAAACCCTAGGGTTTATGCGATCACACTTACTCGATCGAAACAAGCAGAAACGTTTTAGAACGGTACGATGGAATCCAATAAGCAAGTAAGCTAAACTAAATAAGCACTTTGACATTAAGCAAATAACAAAAACTTAATTATAACAAGAATAAGTAAAAATAAATAAGCACAAATTTAAAAACTTTTCAAAACACAAAATAAGCAAACTTTAAAAAGATAAAACTTTTAAGAAAACTTTAAAACAAATAAGCTAGATACAAAATAAGCCAATAAGATTGTCAAACTTATAGCTTAATTCGTATAAAAGCCTAGATAGAAATGAAAAGACAAACTTTTTAATCAAATAAGCAATAGGATTTGATACTATGATTTTGCTAGGGTTCAATTATGTCTCTCGAAATCCTCTCGAATTGATCTCGGTTCTAAGTGAAATGATTGTTCTTGGTTACTAAAAAAGGGGGGTTTGGTTTTCTAATCTACTAAATGTTAAATGCACGAAAATGTAAACATAAATTTAAAGGCTATTATATTAATAACAGTTAATTAAAACTAGAATTAAACTTAGAATATAAAATGAAGAAACAGTAATACTAAAGAAACAGTAACAATTAAAGATGCTCAAAAGAAAACTGATTCGGAAGTTTGACCTTGATTCGGAACTATTGATCCGGAACTTTTCACTCGGAACCCCTTGATTCGGAACTTTGTTCGGAAGTTCACTCGGAAGATTGATCCGGAACTTTTGGTCCGGAAGTTTATTCGGAACTATCAACTGATTCGGAACTTTTTAAGCTAAATTGATTCGGAACTTTAAAAACAACATTCATTCGGAACTTTTGAAAATAACATTCATCCGGAAATTTTGTTCATTCGGAAGATTTGGTTCATCCGGAACTTTTGTTCATTCGGAACTTCAAAACTCACGCGGAACTATAAATTCATTCGGAACTTTCAGTTCATTCGGAAGATTTGTTCATCCAGAACTTTCAGCTCATTCGGAACTTTTTGTGTTCATTCGGAACTTTTGTGTTTATTCGGAACTTTTGTGTTCATCCGGAAGTTTTGTTCATCCGGAACCTGGGAACACTCAAGAACAGAAACTTCACCCGAAGAACAGGGAAAACGATTTTAATCAAAAATCAAGCTAAATAAGTAAAAAGGTTTTATCTAATTAACCACAAATCATCTACCAACTACAAGGATCAAATCGCAATCACAAAAACACAAATTCAACAACTTTTTAAAGATCAAATCAATCAAATAAGAAGTTAAACTTTAAACCAAATAAATGGAGATGAACAAGATGAAATGAAAGATTGATGCATTGAATGATTAAGGTTTTAACAATCACAAAACAAAGATTAAAATTACAAGATTGAAAAACAAAGATCAAAATCACCAAACACCATAGTGGTGTTGGTGATACCTACGAACAAGAAGGGAGAAAAAGATGGGGAAAAGAAAAACTAAAAAACTGGATGCAAAGTGTGAGGGGATCCCTTTATAAAGGTGTCCCCTTTGGTTGGTGAGTGGGCTTTCTCCCGTTCTTCTTGTCTTCTCGTCTTTTAAGAAAAGTTGACGTTTTCGATTCTGATTCGGGATTTGTCGTCGATTAAATCCAACTCGTCTTTTAATTTCTTCGTTTATTAGACTTGAGTTTCTTCGACTTATGTAAATCTTCCATCTTTGGTCCTTTTCTTCGATAAATCTTCGAATAGGCCCAGTGACTTCAAATCTTTTGCATCTCTTGGACAATAGACTTCATCTTGAGTCTTTTTCTTTGATAAATCCCGTGCAATCCCATGTTTTCTCCATTATCCATCCGGTTGGCTCTGAAAACACAATAAACAAAAAAACCACGCATAATTCCAAACAAATGATATTAAATACGTGTTTTGGTCTCGTTTTAGCCAGAATTAAGTGGTAAAAGGATGGGTGTTTACACACCTATCAAATCCCCTACACTTAACCATTGCCATGCCCTCATGCAATGCTTAGTGATAAATCAATTTTACACTTTTCTCATAATTAATCAACCTTGGCCTTATTAAAATACTACTTAAACAAAAATTAAGGTACTAAAATAAATTAAAACTTAAAAGGAAAAAAAAGGATGGAAAACCATTTTCACTTGAAAATAGCTACATGGAAATAACTTGCAAAGAGATCAAGGACTTACATTAGGGCTTTGGTGCTGCGAAGATTTATCACCCTCAAGTTTCACGTTCCCCAAACTAAGCTTAAAAACGAGATCATTGTTATTATAAGTTAGTAAATCAAACACTTACTCACAAGGCTTAATTATATGCTTAAGCTCCATTATTCCTAGGTGTATCTCTTTTATTTTATTTTTGTCTTAGAATGATCATGAAGATGCATTTTTGGACTTATTTCGATAGTTTATTAAGGCTGAAAGAAAAGTAGGACAATTTGATCAATAGTTAGCTAAAGGACAAAATCTCTTAAAACTGCTTCTCGGGATATCAAAAAGTTCATATCTTGGCATAACTCGGTTCACGATTTGAGACCTTTCTCGGGCCGATATTTGGCATGTACTTCATACTTCATATCTTCAGAGACGTGCTTGAGATAATGGTCTTCTCATCGTTCATATTGTTTCTTCACTTGGAGACTTTTGAGAGGTACTCCAACTTTGTTGACCACGACTTCATAATTATTTCTTCAATCTCTAATTGGGATTTTGAGATACAACGATCCGCCTCCTTTTCGGACTTGGATCTATTTATCCTCATACCTTGTTAGGGTCCTTTCGGATAGACTTCTCCATGATCTTTATGGGAGTTGATTGCTTTTCGTCGTGAGTCTTGATCCTTCATATTGATTTTAGGAATAATGCTTTTCACATCACTTTGGATCTTTAGCAATAAAATGGAATCCTCATGCCTTGTTAGGGCCTTTTCGGACTCGCCAATCTTCGCGCCCCGCTTCATAAGTTATGCCTTGGCTATGAACTCTTATCATTACCGAGCAACTTTTAAACGATTTTGGGATAGAAGCTAAGTAACTTTTCAAATCGTACGACCTTACTTATTGCAGATAAATTATTAGCAAGTGATGGGAGAATAAGCAAATAATTACACCAAGTGAGCTTGTGCAAGAATACCGACTTATAATTGACTCTATCATTTCTCGTCCTCCACAATTTAAAATCTCAAGTAATGAGACTCGTGGATGCTTAGACTAATAAACCAATTAAGGTCTACATGGTTAAGGATACTAGCTAGAATAAACTTGGATAAGTCTATTCGGGTTGAGTCAAAATAAACGCAACAGGCCTAATATGTCAAAGATTTCTCAACTAGCTACACCACTTTTATTAATATTTTTGACTTTATTGTGGGATATATACATATGAAAGCAACGATAAAAATTTAAAAATTACGACAAAATGGCCAAAGTTAATAAAAAATTTGAAAAATGTTGAAAAAGATGATTTTCCGGTTAAATGAAGGCATTTTCATGGAAAAGTCCACTTAAAACTTCGATAGAAGTCCCCCTACACGTAAGATAAACATTGTCCTCAATGTTTAAGCATGTGGGAAAAGTCTCCCCTACACTTATGACATTGTGCACGTTGGTTAAATCAAGTTAAGGAAGAGACGACTAACGTGATCAATTTCAAATGAGAGTATGAAGAAAATTGAATCACGATAGTTGAGAGATAGAACCAGATTTCGGATAACACGGGAGCATGGTTCTTCAAAGTTTCCAAGAGTGCACTAATCCCTGTAATCACATCACCACACAAAAACAAAGAACCTATAGAGGTCCCCCTACACTTAGGAGGTTAAAACATAAAAGGATAGATACTCGGGCTGCCTCCCGAGGAGCGCTTGTTTTTGATAACCGAGTCACGAGCCTGACTCGACCCAAAATTAGTTCATGGGAAACGTGGTGAGGGATGGAATCATCTCTTGAGAGATGTCCTCACCAAAGTACAATTTCAAACGCTGGCCATTCACCTTGAAGTTGGGCCCATTTGGCTGAGAAAGCTCAATGGTGCCATAGGGAAAAACATTGGCGATGGTGAATGGACCAGACCAGCGGCTCTTCAACTTGCCTGAGAAGATCTTCAACCGAGAGTTAAAGAGTAAGACTAGATCACCAACGTGGAAATCTCGGTTCTTGATTTTAGCATCGTGGATCATCTTGGTCTTCTCCTTGTAGATCAATGAGTTATCGTAAGCTTGATTCCTCAATTCTTGTAGCTCGTTGAGTTGAATCTTGCGAAAATCACCGGCTTTGTTGATGTCGAAGTTAGCCCACTTCAAGGCCCAGTATGCCTTATGTTCCAGCTCGATAGGGAGGTGGCAAGCTTTCCCGTACACAAGACGATAGGGCGTACAGCCGATCGGGGTCTTGTAAGCAGTACGGAAAGCCCACAGAGCATCATCTAACTTATCGGCCCACGCGGCGCGATACTCTCCCACAGTACGCTCCAAAATTCTTTTCAATCCACGGTTCGATATTTCGGCTTGACCGTTGGTTTGAGGATGATAAGCGGTGGAAAGACGATGATTGACACCATACTTCGCCATGACTCTTGCAAATTGATTGTTGCAAAAATGAGTCCTCGCGTCGTTAGTGGGTAAAGCCTTGGCTTCAACCCACTTGGAAACGTAGTCAACAGCGAAAAGGATGTATTTGTTGCCTTTAGAAGAAGGGAATGGCCCCATAAAGTCGATGCCTCATACATCAAAGATTTCACATTCTTGTATGAAATTTTGAGGCATCTCATCTTTATGTGTGATCTTGCCTTATTTTTGGCAAGAATCACAATGTTTAACAATCTCGTGAGCATCACGGTAAATGGTGGGCCAATAGAATCCCGAATCAAACACTTTTTTGGCAGTGTAGTTGGGACCAAAGTGACCACCGGTGGGTCCTTTGTGGCAAGCCTGGAGAATGTCCAAAGCGGCCGGTCCGTCAACACATCGGCGAATAATCAAGTCAGCGCATTGTTTGAATAGAAAAGGGTCATCCCAAAAGTAAGTCTTAACATCGTTCAAGAACTTCTTTTTTTTTGGGATGTTAACCCTTGGATGAGAACACCACCCGCTAAGTAGTTTGCAATATCCGCAAACCACGGGGTGCCATCGAGATTGAGATCTATATACATTAAGGTCTCAAGGGGAAAAGAGTCATTGATCTCTTTGTTCGAATGATCCCCTTGATATGGATCCTCAAGTCTGCTCAGATGATCCGCGGCCAGGTATTCGGCTCCCTTCTTGTCACGAATTTCAATGTTGAATTCTTGAAGGAGTAAAACCCAGCGAAGAAGTCTTGGCTTAGAATCATGCTTTGTCATCAAGTACTTCAACGCGGAATGGTCCGTGTATACGATAGTGGTGGAAAGGACAAGATAGGGGCGGAACTTTTCAAAAGCATAGACAACAGCTAAAAGCTCTTTTTCGGTTGTCGTATAATGCAATTGTGCCCCCGTCATTGTCTTGCTAGCATAGTGGATTGGTTGGAAGTGTTTATTCACTCTTTGGCCCAAAACCGCACCAATAGGAAAGTCGCTAGCATCGCACATCAACTCGAAAGGCAGCTCCCAATTAGGGGTAACTAAGACGGGTGCCTTAGTAAGCTTATCTTTAAGCAAGTTGAAGGCTTCAAGGCACTCTTTGGAAAAGATAAAAGGAGTATCTTTTTCCAAGAGGTGGGTCATCGGGCGAGCGATTTGAGAAAAATCTTTGATGAATCGACGGTAGAAGCCCGCATGAACCAGAAAACTTCTCACACCCTTCACGGTTGAAGGTGGAGGCAACTTGGCGATAACATCGACTTTAGCACGGTCTACTTCAAGACCGGCTTTGGAAATCTTGTGTCCTAGCACGATTCCTTCTTTTACCATAAAATGGCATTTTTCCCAATTCAGAACAAGGCGAGTGTCTTCGCACCGCTTAAGCATACGTTCCAAATTGGCAAGGCAAGAAGAGAAGGAATCCCCGAAGACCGAGAAATCATCCATGAAGACTTCCGTGGTTTGTTCAACCATGTCATGGACGATAGCTAACATGCACCTTTGGAAAGTCCCGGGGGCATTACATAAACCAAAAGGCATCCTTTTGTACGCAAATGTGCCATAGGGACAAGTGAATGTTGTCTTCTCTTGATCTTGGGGATCGATGGGTATTTGGAAATAACCCGAGAAACCATCAAGAAAGCAGTACTATTCATTACCCGCTAAACGTTCAAGCATTTGGTCCATAAAAGGTAGAGGGAAATGATCCTTTATCGTGACATCATTGAGTTTGCGGTAGTCTATACAAACTCTCCACCCAGTAACGAGATGGGTAGGAATCAACTCGTTGTTTGCATTGGGCACAACGGTGATGCCGCCTTTCTTAGGCACACAATGGATTAGACTAACCCATGGTGAATCCGAAATAGGGTAAATCATACCCGCATCAAGAAGTTTGATAACCTCTGTTTTGATGACTTCATGTATTTTTGGATTCACCCTTCGTTGGCTTTGAATTGTGGGCTTAAAGTCGTCCTCCATGAGAATTTTGTGTGTGCATAAGTGAGGATCAATTCCACGAATGTCGGAGATTTTCCAAGCGATAGCTGTTTTATGCTTCTTCAACACGGCGACAAGTCGGGCTTTTTCTTCTTCTTTTAGGTCCTTTGCGATAATGACGGGCGACTTCTCGTTGTCTTCAAGGAAAACGTACTCAAGATGAGGAGGTAGGTCCTTAAGCTCAAGAGTGGGAGGATCCTCAATAGATGGTGAAACTAACGATGGATCATCATTAGTCACCTCTTTAGGAGAAGGAGGATCAATAGCAGTAACCGTCGGAGATAGAGGAGAAAGATTTTCTTCTTTGAGAAGGTTTTCAATGAGGCGAAGATCTTCATCCCAATTGGTGATAGAATCGTCATGATCTAAGGTCACATCTCCTATGGTAGCTTCCAAGTCTTTCCAAAGGAAATCACTTTCTCCAAATAGAGATAGTGATGAGTCGATAGAGGAAACGGTCTCAACATTGGGAAGAGAGGTAGGAATACTTTTACAAGCATCTTTGAAGTGTTCTTCACAAGCCTCATCAAGAACGTCAATACAATTAACACTCTCGTATGAATAAGGCTGTTTAGAAAGCTTTCCCATGTTGAAGACGATCTTATCGTCACCCACTCTCATGATAAGCTCATCGGCTTCAACATCGATTAGAGTGCGACCGGTCCTCAGGAATGGACGACCAACGATCAATGGCACACGAGGGTCCATGTCGTAGTCAACAACGACGAAATCAACAGGAAAAGTGAATTTGTCGACTCCTACAAAGACGTCTTCAGCTATCCCCACTGGATAAGCAACCGTACGGTTAGCTAATTCCAAATTCATTTTGGTGGGGACTAGCTCAGGGAGAGATAATTGCTTCCACACGCTTAGAGGCATTAGATTAATACTGGCACCTAGATCGGCTAGGGCCATGCAATTCTCTACTCCCAGGAAGTTGCAAGGGATAAGGAAACGACCTGGATCACCAAGCTTGGTTGGCAATTTCCTTAAGAGCACTGCAGAGCAATTCTCATTAAGTTGGGTGTTAGAAATATCAAGAAGCTTCTCCTTGTCGTTTAAAAGATCTTTAAACATCTTAGCGTATTTGGGCATGTGAGCGAGAGCCTCGGCAAAGGAGATGTTAAAATTCAATTGTTTAAACATTTTGAGAAAGTTTGAAACTTGAATATCATCCTTTCTCTTTTGCTTCTCTTTCCTCAACCTTTAAGGATAAGGTATATTGGATGAAGAAGAAAGCTTTAGGGGAATAGGATCACTCACAACCACGGGTGGTGGGGAAATAGGGGTAGAAGGTGAAGGAGGCGGAGAAACTGGGGAAGGAGAAGGATGAGGAATAGGAGCAGGTGACTCGTTCTCTTTAGTCACAACCACCGGTGGAGGTATAGGAAGCTCGGGTTCCTTGGTACCTTTGCCACTGCGAGTAGTGATTGCTTTCATCTCCCCTCTTGGATTCGCAACGATGTTACTCGGAAGAATACCCGAAGAAGAGGGTTGATTACCTTGGAAAAAACTAGCCATCATGTTCTTCAAGTCATTTGTTTGGCTATCCAACGTATTTCTCATGTCGGCTCTCAAATCATTCCCTTGTTTGACCAGGTCTGCTTTCAAGTTGAGCACTTCGCGTTGAAGATTTCCCACGATCACATCGTTAGTCCTCATATAAGTTTCCACTTCTTGGTGAAGAGCGGTGGGTTGGTTGGGAGGAGCATTGTATGCGGGTGGTTGATAAGCAGGTGGCTGGTAGACTTGGTTGTTTCGTTGAGGTGGTTGTTGCTGTTTGTGAGGTGGGATGTATGGTGTACGAGGTTGTTGTTGTTGTTGAGGTCGATTGAGGTTTTGTTGTTGGTTTGGGTTGTTTGGAGGAAAACTGGGTGGTGAGAGGTAGTTGTTAGAGCGGTAGCTAAGCAAGTTACGGTCACCTTGGGGTCCGGCTTGATAAGCAGGTTGAGGATAGGCGCCGTATGCTGCATTCACGTTTTCAGAAGGGTAGTCTTGGGTGGCAGTACAAGTGGTGTAAGAGTGAGAACCCCCGCATATGTCGCATGGTTGGCTAACAGCATTGACTTGAGCGTCTTTAGCGTTTCTAGCGTTGATGTTGTTGGTGTTGCTGACGGTGTGGGTAACAAGCGATTCAAGAAGCGTAGTGATTTTGTCCAGTCGCTTGTCGCTGTCACTAGTGCTAGCACTAGCGACATTGGTCCGAACACTCTTGGTTTGCACACGAGACTTATTCTCAATGATATCCCAAGCAACATTGGAAGTCTTAGCCAAAAGATTACCCCCCGAGGTACTGTTTAGTGAATCTTGGTCACTCATGCTTAAACCATTGTAAAAAGTATTAATTTGATGTACTTTGGTAAAACCATGTTGAGGGCATTTTCTTAAAAGATCTTTAAAACGATCCCAAGATTCACTGAACGACTTATCGTACTTTTGTTCAAAATTTATGATTTCATTCCGCAAAGCGGTAGTACGAGAGGGTGGGAAAAAGTAATTGATAAACTTGGTTTCCAAATCCGTCCACGAGAGAATACTCTGTGGCGGTTCCTTAGCAAGCCAATGTCGGGCTTGTCCCTCTAAAGAAAAGGGAAAAATTTGTAACCGGATTACCTCTTGTGGAACACCATTGAATTTGACCGTGTTGGTGAGTTGCAAGAATCTCTTGATATGGTCATGTGGGTCATCAATGGTACGCCCCAAGAATGGTTGAGCAGAGACCATCGGGATAAAGCCTGATTTTAGCTCAAAGTTGTTGGCTGCAATCGCTGGTATAACAATTGGATCAGTGTTGCCATCTACATGAGCTTGCAGCAATTCAATCATCGGGCGATTATACGGAAGAGTCTCATTGTTGTTGTTATTATTCATGTTGTTGAAAGGTGGGTTGTTGTTGTTATTATTGTTGTTTGGAGGTGGTATGTTGTTGTTGTTTTGTACACCGGCCATGTCTAAGTGATCGAGAGGCTCGGGCTCTTGATAAGACGTGGATCGAGTGCACATACACCTGCAAAAGAACTAACAAGAGAAAAACAAAGCAAAAATATTTTTGGTTTTTTTATGTTTTTTACTTTTTAGGATTTTTGAAAATTTTATATTATTTTTTTAGTGTTTTTGAAAATTTTTATGAAAAAGTAACGTTCACGGGGAACGGATCCTAAAATCCAAGTTCTCACAAAAAACTTTTGATCTTAACGAGAAGAGCCGGCAGTGGCGCCATTTGATACATTGTTTTTGCTAGGTTCAATTATGTCTCTCTATATCCTCTCGAATTGATCTCGGTTCTAAGTGGAATGATTGTTCTTGGTTACTAAAAAAGGGGGGTTTGGTTTTCTAATCTACTAAATGTTAAATGCACGAAAATGTAAACTTAAATTTAAAGGCTATTATATTAATAACAGTTAATTAAAACTAGAATTAAACTTAGAATATAAAATGAAGAAATAGTAATACTAAAGAAACAGTAACAATTAAAGATGCTCAAAAGAAAACTGATTCGGAAGTTTGACCTTGATTCCGAACTATTGATCCGGAACTTTTCACTCGGAACCCCTTGATTCGGAACTTTGTTCGGAAGTTCACTCGGAAGATTGATCCGGAACTTTTGGTCCGGAAGTTTATTCGGAACTATCAACTGATTCGGAACTTTAAAAACAACATTCATTCGGAACTTTTGAAAATAACATTCATCCGGAACTTTTGTTCATTCGGAAGATTTGGTTCATCCGGAACTTTTGTTCATTCGGAACTTTAAAACTCATGTGGAACTATAAATTCATCCGGAACTTTCAGTTCATTCGGAAGATTTGTTCATCTGGAACTTTCAGCTCCTTCGGAACTTTTTGTATTCATTCGGAACTTTTGTGTTCATTCGGAACTTTTGTGTTCATCCGGAAGTTTTGTTCATCCGGAACCTGGGAACACTCAAGAACAGAAACTTCACCCGAAGAACAGGGAAAACGATTTTAATCAAAAATCAAGCTAAATAAGTAAAAAGGTTTTATCAAATTAACCACAAATCATCTACCAACTACAAGGATCAAATCCCAATCACAAAAACACAAATTCAACAACTTTTTAAAGATCAAATCAATCAAATAAGAACTTAAACTTTAAACCAAATAAATGCAGATGAACAAGATGAAATGAAAGATTGATGTATTGAATGATTAAAGTTTTAACAATCACAAAACAAAGATTAAAATTACAAGATTGAAAAACAAAGATCAAAATCACCAAACACCCTAGTGGTGTTGGTGATACCTACGAACAAGAAGGGAGAAAAAGATGGGGAAAAGAAAAACTAAAAAACTTGATGCAAAGTGTGAGGGGATCCCTTTATATAGGTGTCCCCTTTGGTTGGTGAGTGGGCTTTCTCCCGTTCTTCTTGTCTTCTCGTCTTTTCAGAAAAGTTGACGTTATCGATTCAGATTCGGGATTTGTCGTCGATTAAATCCAACTCGTCTTTTAATTTCTTCGTTTAATAGACTTGAGTTTCTTCGACTTATGTAAATCTTCCATCTTTGGTCCTTTTCTTCGATAAATCTTCGAATAGGCCCAGTGACTTCAAATCTTTTGCATCTCTTGGACAATAGACTTCATCTTGAGTCTTTTTCTTCGATAAATCCCGTGTAATCCCATGTTTTCTCCATTATCCATCCGGTTGGATCTGAAAACACAATAAACACAAAAAACACGCATAATTCCAAACAAATGATATTAAATACGTGTTTTGGTCTCGTTTTAGCCAGAATTAAGTGGTAAAAGGATGGGTGTTTACACACCTATCAGGATTAAGCAAAATTAATGCTTAATCCGAACCAAAATCAAATCAAAAACAAGAAAAGTATAATGAGATTGATAATTAAAAGCTTGATTAAAGGAAAAGCTTAAACAACAAAATTAAAAGACTTACTTGAATTAAAGGCAAGAAATTTAAGGTGCAAAACAAGGTAATTAAATTGAAAAATAAGTAAATGACATGAAAATAAATGTGCAAGTAATGAAAATAGTGGAAGACTAGTTTGTCAAAATAGCCAACAAAACTAAATGAGGTGAAATGAAGTCTATTTATAGGGAGAAGGGAAGGAATGCAAGTGTTGCTCTTTTCTTTCTTCTTCACGTCTTTTCTTTCTCGTCTTTTCGTCTTCTTAATTCTTTGACTTTTTCGACTTTGTCTCGGGATTAATAAACTCGTCTTGTAATTTCTTCATTAATTTAGACTTGATTTCTTCGGCTTTTATTAAACTTCCGTCTTTAGACTTTTCTTTGATAAATCTTCATAATAGGCCTAAGACTTCCGTTCTTTTTGCACCTTCGATCTTTTGACTTCGTCTTTTGTCTTTTTCTTCGATAAATCCCGTGAAAGCCCGTGTTTTCTTTCCTTTTCACATTTTGATCCTAAATTACAACAAAAACACAAACCACGCATAATTCTGACATTTACGACATAAAATACACGTTTTGGCTTGGTTATTATTAAAATTAAGTGGTAAAAGGTCACACTTATTAAATCCCCTACACTTGACCATTGCAATGTCCTCATGCAATGCATTAATTACAAAGAATGTTTTACATTTTTCATCATGAGCAATCCATCTTGGCCTTTATTAAAGAGATCATTGTTATTATAAGTTAGCAAACTATCACAAACTCATGTGGGCCAATTATTTACTTAGGCTCCCTTATTCCTAGGTGTATCTCTTATATTTTATTGTTGTCTTGAATGATCACGAGGATGCATTGTTGACTTATTTCGATAGTTTATTTAGGCCGAAAATAAAGTAGGACGATTTAATCAATAGTTAGCTAAAGGACAAAATCTTTTAAAACTGCTTCTCGGGACCTCATAAAGTTCATATCTTGGCATAACTCGTTTCACGATTTGAGACCTTTCTCGGACCGATATTTGGCAGTGACTTCATACTTCAAATCTTGAGAGACGTTCATGAAATAATGGTCTTCTCTTCATAATAGGAATTTCTTCACTTGAACTTTTTGAGAGATTCTTCATATATGGGCCATGACTTCTTCATTTTTCTCCAATCATTATTTGGGATTTTGATATACAACGATCAGCCTCCTTTTAGGACTTGGATCTATTTATCCTCATACCTTGTTAGGGCCTTTTTGGATAGACTTCTCCATGATCTTTACAGGAGTATTTGCTTTTCGTCGTGTGTCATGATCCTTCACATTGATTTTTGATAAATGATTCTTCACATCACTTTTGGATCTTCAGCAACAAAATGTAGCCCTCGTGTCTTGTTAGGACCTTTTCAGACTCGCCAATCTTCGCATCCCGTTTCAATAAGTTATGCCTTGGCTATGAACTCTAATTAATACCGAGCAACTTTTAAATGATCTTGGGCTAGAAGCTAAGTAACTTTTCAAATCGTACAACCTTATTTATTGCAATTAAATTTATTAACAAGCGATGAGACTCGTGGATGCTTAGCCTATTAAATCAAAGTTTTGGGTTATCAAGTCATCTATTGGATCTTGCAAATTCTTAGACTCTTTCAAGTTTAGAATTCGCATTTTAAAGTTCCCTTGATAAACGACTTTCTAGGATCAATTATAGGAACTTGTGAAAAGTTCTTGTTCTTAACCCGTGAGAGTTAAGACTTTCGCGTTTTAAAGCTCCCTATATAAAAGCCTAGCAAAACTTGACTTAAACACCTTAAGGATACTAGCTAGAGTAAACTTAGATAAGTAAACTCAGGTTTAGTCAAAAGATTCGCAACGTTTAAAAATTAAAACCACTTTATGAAAATTTATTCTAGCAAAGAAAGAAAATAACTATAACAAAGGTAAATACAACTAGGCAAAAATAGATCAAAAATTTTGAAAAATGTCGAAAAATCAATTTTCCGGTTAAAATGAGGACATATATAAGGAAAAGCCCACTTAACTTCGATAGAAGTCCCCCCTAAACTTAATATAAAAATTGTCCTCAATGTTTAAGCATGTGAGAGTAAACTCCCCTACACTTAGGACGTTGTGCACTTTGTTTAAATCTTGCTAAGGAAGAGACAACTAACATGATTTTTATTTCAATCATAAATGATAAAATAATTGTGAGAACCCGTACTTTCCCAACATTATTTTATTCTTTTTATTCGTGCTTCATGAATTTTCCAACGTATTACGTTTTCTTGTATTGCTATATGTAAATCCTGAGATTTTTAAATTATACTTTTTAAGTATTTTTCTGATCATCGATAAATACTTTGTATGGAATTATAAATTTTTTATTTTATTTTTCCATATTTAATTTAAATCAAAGTTTTTGATTTAAAATCACCCGCGTGCGTTTTACAACTAGAATTCCTAGTGATCGCGATAACGACGGATGCCCAAAATATTACGTTTTATTATCGATTGTTTCGATAATTAATATTTTCGATGACGTCGTTTTAATTACGTATTTAGTGGTGTCGGGAAATCATATAATCATTTCTATGATGCATTGTAACTTTGGAAAAGTATTTTTACGAAACCCGATCCCCATAAATATTTTCAATATTTACCAATAACCATTTTCTACCCTTTAAAACTATTAACTGTTTTTATGTCCACAAGTTTTAAAACTTGGCAACTTTAACCCTCCACTTACCTAGCCATATATAAGCATTTTTTCTTCCACTTCACACTTACTACAATTAGCTAAAAAAACACACAACTCTCTCCCACACCTCCATGTTGCCGCCACCCTTATCACCATAAACCACCATCATCCACAATGATCCAATCAAAACAAAAATTAGACCCATGTTCTAAATCTTCTTGTCATTCTAATGATAATAAAATTTCATACATGCATCATGTTTTCAAGATTTTATAATTTTGTGGTTGGATGACGTTTTAATCATCATGCATGTGTTATTTTTGGTAAGATCATCATATTTTGATCACAAAAAGTTTGGATTTTGATCTTTGATTTTTGTTAGATTTTACATACAAGTGTTTTTAGGAGCGTTTGGTTGATAGGTATGATGGTATAGTGATTCTATAGTTTGGGAATGATTATATTTGGTGGGAAAATTGATTTGTCATGTTTTCTAAAAGTATAATTTGGGACAGCAGCTTTAAACAGATTGTTTCGTGGGTTTAAGGTCTGTGAAAGACTGAGATTATTTGATATTGTTGTAGAGTTTTCCGAGACGCTCGTTTTGGTATAAGATAGAGTTTCTAAGTCATTACGAGTCAAAAGTTATGCTAGTTTTAGTATTCCTGTACCGGGAGACGCAAGTCGGCACAATCCGAAATTGTGGCTGATTTTGGGTCGACTCTCGGGGACTTTAGGCTTGGTTAGATAAATGTATCTACTGGTTTTCAAAGTTTACAAACTGAGTTTGATGAGTCTAGTAGTGGTTTCAAAAGTCGGAGTGTCGAGTTTGTACTTTTAAAGTTGTCCAAACGGTTTTATAAAATAAGTATACAATCTGTCCCAAATTTTGGAGTCGAGTAAAGTGTCGAGCTGATGGATTTTAAAGTGTGAAATTTGGCTCAAATTTTGGTGAGGCCTTATACAGGTTATAAGTGGCCTTGACACTAATTTTCATGTAAAACGGACAAGTCTAGATAGGGTAGATCGGTGTGTACATTCGGGGTGTACTTGCTGATTTTATTTTGGACACTTAGTTCAATGTTTGTGTTGCGTGAGTTTGAGAATTCATCATCGGACATGATGACTTACTCAAGTGCTTAGTTATTGTAAAAATGACTTAGTTAATGGTCCGAATAAGGTTAAGTAATATTTTGACTTGCGTTAACTTGGCGTCGTATAACGGGTCAATTTCATGTGTACAAGAGTTTTTAACGAGTAACGTTGGATAAAAGGATTCATTTGGTTCGTGTCAATGGTTTTTTGAAACATGAATACTTTGAAAACAGTTGAGTCATATTATATTTGGTACATATCGATATTCGAGTTCGAGTCTTAACGCGCGCCTTATTTTGATAGGTTGCGGTTTTCGTGTTTCCCCGGGGCATCTATATCGTCGATGATCGTCTACCACTACCGTTTCTACTCAGTTGCTGAGTACCGTGATTGACTTACCTCGTGGCTTAGGTGAGTTCATAGCACCCTTTTTACTTGTACATGGTTTCTAAAGAAGGGGTGAGATTTTACATGGTAGAACACAACAAAATATAAAACTGTATTGCTATCCAGAACGTGTATGCTTTACAGATGATTTCAATGGTATTATTGCTTTTAGACGTTAGCCTTGAGTTTCCTCTCCTATCATGAACCGTTAATTGTCCCGTATGCTTTGCGCTAAGCGCGAATGTTGTGGGTGGATCCATCGGGATTGACAATCCCCGTCCCGATTACTTTGACGCACTAATATTCGTTTATACTTGAGTATTTAGGATGAATACTCCCTAGAGGAACTTACATTTGAGTTAAGCTTCGGTTCATGAGACTAAACAGCAATAATATGCATCGTGACTATGGACGTATATAGTTATCCCCCCCATTACGTGTTTTACAAATTCTATTGTGTTCCACACGTTTACTGCTAAACCTATGAATATCACTCAACTTTGTGTTAACGATTTTACATGTTTAATCTCAAGTATTATTACTTAGCTTTGCTTGGATGGGAGCCCGTAGAATATTATCGCAGCTTGGAGATTTATGTGATGCTTTTAAAAGATTAGTTTTAGTAAAAACTGTCAAAAGTTTATTCTATCTTTTGGGTAACTTTATGTTATAAATTGAGATGAAATAATATAATTTTCCGCTTCTAAAACTCTGGGACCTATGTTTAAAACTCTGACCTTTTATGATGTAATGTACATGTTTTTATTTCGTCAGCTTTGTATGAACTGTAATTCATGGTTTCTTGTACTATGACGTGTTACCCCCTCGTTGCCTAGTAGTTCCATGTCAGATTTTGGGGGTCTCACAGAGTGGTATCAGAGCGATGGTTATAGGGAACTGAGTCATTTTTCAAAAACTTAGTCTATAACCAAAAGTTCAAATATTTCATGTTTTAAGTGTCAACCACAGAATCTGCCAATGTTGTTCGATATCTGCGCGGGTAACTCTCTAATCCTTATTATTTACTTTTAATTATCGTTGTAGTATTTCTTCTCTTGATTTCATGTTGAAATATTACATTACCTTAATGGCGATAATTACTATGTCTTTTCAAAGCCTTGTGTTTCATAGATTATCATTCGATATTACTGTGATTACATATGCTCTTACTGTATTTCTGGAATTCTTGTTCTTGTGAACTTATCTGGTTACGATGATTTTATATCGTTATGACGTTACATACTTGTATTCAGAGCGCGTGTACTGCCGACTTTTCATACTCATTCTTCTGAGTACTATTACTATTTCATTTATGCGTGATACGACTGACTTCATATGCTCGTTCGTTTTGAACCGTCTGTTTTTCTCGACTCGCTGATACATGTTGTGCGTACTCTCGAGATACCATTGTTCGGGATTAAGAAGTGTTGTTTTCGATAAAACTCCTGATTTTCATTTTACTACCGTGCATGTTGCTTTCATTGTTTATTTCCCTTAAAATATCTATTTAGATATGCAGATTTTCTTTCCGACCATTCGTAACTGAATGTCTAGTCTATAGACCATTTTGTAGCTCAATGTGTCTCCGGAAAAGACTAAAGGACATCGTGTGAGTCACACATCTCGAAGCATTCGTTGAATCAGTACCTGAATAATATCGTGAGTTTTTGAAATCTTGATTGACCTTTACACCACCGTTTTACACGACACTTGTACATGGATTACATCTTATTTCATTGACCATTCTACGTTTCAACTTCGACTTACAACATCCGTTGTACCTTGAACACATGATCGTCATTCATTATGTGACAATTGTTTGGAATACGATCCTATTTGTATCCTCCCTTTTTTCATTAAACCTCCTCGCCTCTGGAGTGTGACTTGTTAATATTTTGTTTCTTTCTCGGTATGTCTTGTGATTTTGGAAAATCACGCCGCTAGGAGACCTTCCTGCATTGCATCTTGCAGATGAAGACACGGATGATATGAGTCGTTTTTTATCTCTCAGATTACCGTTGGCATTCTTGAACCATTTCCATACCGTGTTTTCTTTACATGACTAATTATACAGTTTATCTTCTTTCGTCTTTATGGAATCCACAAGTCTTGTGTGTACATTAATTCTGGGTTATTATGAAATTGGATTTAATTTCAAGCTGTGTCGAAAAATATACTTTGTATAGAAACTTTACAGGAATTTTAACAATGTCGAGAAAATATCTTTATAACTTTAGACATAAAAATATATATTTCTACTTGTTGAGACGTCCGTTTAGGACATAAAATTTGACCAGTAAACTTTAATATCGAGCAAGTAACGCTAATTTGAGATTGTCAAATCTAAGAAGTTATTTTCTGAATAATGCTAAAATATCATTTTGTTGACAGATTTAATGCAAGGGCATTTTCGTCCATTTTTATTCCGTTTCAAGTCCCGGATTAAACTAGAAAGTTGTTCAAAACATTGTTTTACATCGAAATGCATTAGACTTTGAGTCTTAGAATATCGTTTAGTGAGTTAATTGGTCTAGTTAATCCCAAAGTCAAAACTGATAGACTTTAAATTATAATTTCAAGCGTTTTTGAGTTTGTTTGAGCTCGTAAAACTTTAACTAATGATATTTTGCAAATTAAAAACAATGATTGCGTTTGAACAAGTATAAAATAGTAACTTTGAGTTCGGTCATACATATACATAGATCTTGAACTTTTGAAATTCGGTAACTTCCTAATATAGAAACTTTTCTGAGTGATTGTACTGTTTGTTAATTGATACCCTACTTTCTTAAAAGTACATTTTTTGTCAAATAATTAACGGTGTGCACACATACGGATTTCTTTATCCTTTTTTTATATATGACTTATTTGTCGTTCTACATTGCCCTTCTTTGTTTCTATCGTACCACTGATTTGGACCGAGGTTGAAGTTCTTATTTTCATCGTTCGTTATCGTTTTGACACGTGTCTCTTGACGAGTCAGCTATACCTCTTGAAACCTTATCACCTTGTAACCATTTCGTTGACTGTCTTGAACTACTCCTAATTTCCCTCTTGTAACCCACTCGCTACTTTATAAACTATTGTCATGTTACCATATAAACTCAAACTGGTCTTGTTTGCGAATTATTTTACAAAAGGTTTCACTTAGGCTTTCTTAAATAATTGAATGCTATCTTATAAAATTAATTTATATTAATTTTACAATGTATTTTCACCAATTGTTCTACATTGGTCTTGTTAAGAATTCTTGTAACAATAAAATGGTTGATTTAAATATGTAGCCAATAACTTCGTGGCGAAAAGTTTCATATGTTACTTTGATTACTGTTTTTACAAATGGCATTATATACATATTTTAAATCATATGATATGTAATACTGGTTTGACGAAGCTGAGCATCGCATTGCTAGTCCTATATTATGCATGGCCTGATCACCTATGCCTAATTTAGAAGGAGCCATGCAAGGCCAAATAGTAGTCACCCTAAATATTGACCAACAATCAACTTTTTAATATCGTTCCTTAAAAAGTTAGATAAAATAAAAGTTTTGAAAACTTTTACATCTTATGCTAGTAGCAACAATGCACGATATACACATATGAACCCTTATCTTTTCTTGAACAAAGTACATGCCTCAAACACATATTTCCATACTCGACGATCATTGCCTTACTTGTTACCTCATCATCCTCATGATACGATTTTCGTTACCATTTGCCTAAATTCTTACCATTGAAACCTGACCTGAAAGTTTCAACGTTGATATGCTTCTATGATCGACCATCTCTATCTATCTTGGTAGAACTACGAAACGTCTTTGGACGCGATTAATGATTTATGACTGGACGTGAACGATGATTTCGTGTAACTGTCATGATGTGTGTTAAACTTTGTTGTCTTGAAATTCATTCGTGTAAACCATGTGTTGATTTCGCCTTTCATTGCTAATGTTTTCATTTTACTGAATTTACTCTCAAGTAACTTCTTAATAATTTTCTTTGATTCGAGAATTCGCTGTGTGGCTTTTCTCTTTCGATCGTGTATCGACCACCGAGAACTTAATAAGCCGACATTGGTGTCACAAACTGTCCTCATGAAGTGATGACTTGCTATAATCCTTTGTTTGTTATTATTTTCATTATTATCGACGCGTCTATTCTATCATGTTTGTTAAGAATTGATGCGATTTTTGTTTTATTCCCTTATGTTATCGCTCGCATACAAAATTACTGACCTTCATATGATTCATATTCGTTGCAGTCTTGTCACCTTTTGAAAACCAGAAAATGTTACGTGTTTATCGTTTGATATCTTAAACACTTTCTTGAATTTCTAAAAATTATTATTAATTTTTAAGAACATTTTATACATTTTATCAAATGTTTAATATTACCAAAATAACTGTTTCAAGTTAATTACCAGATATATATATCATCTTTGGGAAATTGACCTAGTGTTTCAAAAGATAT
This sequence comes from Glebionis coronaria, assembly GCA_025667525.1. Taxonomy (NCBI): domain Eukaryota; kingdom Viridiplantae; phylum Streptophyta; class Magnoliopsida; order Asterales; family Asteraceae; genus Glebionis; species Glebionis coronaria. The sequence continues at coordinate 150,897 of JANFOE010001392.1, read as the reverse complement.
AAAGTAATTGATTTTATCATACTTTACTGTCAAACTAATGAAATTATTAAATTAATTTATAATTTCTAACAATGATTCTAAATAACTTGGAAAATCTGATTTTTCCTAATGGTAACGTTAAACCTGGGTTTTAACAATAATTTCATACAGTCATCCAAAAGTTCTTAAGCCGATCAGGATAACTATTTGAACTTAGTTACTTTTACCTTGATGTCCTGATCAAGAAAAAGATTTGACAACTGTTTACCCATTCATTTTATATAGAGTTTGATTTTTAAATCACTACACATTGTAAAATTTTCTTTTAATAAAGAAAATATTTAAAACTAAGTTTTAAAGTAATACCAAAATCATAGACAACTGATTTTGACAGCTTGTATTTTAAATGATCATATTTAATTCATTTCTTTCCTTATAATTCTTTTGTAACTGGATTATTACGTTTTAATATTTTCACGTTTAAAGTTGCACGACTTGCGACCCCTTGTTGATTTACAATCTTGGTCATTTTATCGCACTCTGCCTGTTTAAGCGATTCTTGTGTTCATTCTTGTTAGTTTATCGCACATATTTCCAACAACTCAATCTCTTGATGTATCTTCGTATTGAAAGATCGATATACTAATCCGAGACTGAAAAGTTATACGAAAAGGATTTAAGAAACTGAAGCATAGTGAGTTCCAATTGTTAAGGTTCGTCGTGATGCGGAAATTACCTGGGAAGCAATGAATTTTGTTCTACACTTTGTACCTCCTCTTGTTTGCATCTTCTACTGCTTTCAAGAGAACTCTGGGACCAGAGTTCTTTTAGAGGGGAAGACTGTGAGAACCCGTACTTTCCCAGCATTATTTTATTCGTGCTTCAATAATTTTCCAACGTATTACGTTTTCTTGTATTGCTATATGTAAATCCTAAGATTTTTAAATTATACTTTTTAAGTATTTTTCTGATCATGGATAAATACTTTGTATGGAATTATAAATTTTTTATTTTAATTTTCTATATTTAATTTAAATCAAAGTTTTTGATTTAAAATCACCCGAGTGCGTTTTACAACGAGAATTCCTAGTGATCGTGATACCGACGGATGCCCAAAATATTACGTTTTATTATCGATTGTTTCGATAATTAATATTTTCGATGATGTCGTTTTAATTACGTATTTAGTCTTGTCGGGAAATCATATAATCATTTATATAATGCATTGTAACTTTTGAAAAGTATTTTTACGAAACCCGATCCCCGTAAATATTTTCAATATTTACCAATAACCATTTTCTACCCTTTAAAACTATTAATTGTTTTTATGTCCACAAGTTTTAAAACTTGGCAACTTTAACCCTCCGCGTACCTAGCCATATATAAGCATTTTTTCTTCCACTTCACACTTACTACAACTAGCTAAAAAAACACACAACTCTCTCCCACACCTCCATGTTGCCGCCACCCTTATCACCATAAACCACCATCATCCACAATGATCCAATCAAAACAAAACTTAAACCCATGTTCTAAATCTTCTTGTCATTCTAATGATAATAAAATTTCATACATGCATCATGTTTTCAAGATTTTATAATTTTGTGGTTGGATGATGTTTTAATCATCATGCATGTGTTATTTTTGGTAAGATCATCATATTTTGATCACAAAAAGTTTGGATTTTGATCTTTGATTTTTGTTAGATTTTACATACAAGTGTTTTTAGGAGTGTTTGGTTGATGGGTATGATGGTATAGTGATTCTATAGGTTTGGGAATGATTATATTTGGTGGGAAAATTAATTTGTCATGTTTTCTAAAAGTATAATTTGGGACAGCAGCATTAAACAGATTGTTTCGTGGGTTTAAGGTCTGTGAAAGACTGAGATTATTTTATATTGTTGTATAGTTTTCCGAGACGCTCGTTTTGGTATAAGACAGAGCTTCTAAGTCATTACGAGTCAAAAATTATGCTAGTTTTAGTATTCGTGTACCGGGAGACGCAAGTCGGCACAATCCGAAATTGTGGCTGATTTTGGGTCGACTCTCGGGGACTTTAGGCTTGGTTAGATAAATGTAACTACTGGTTTTCAAAGTTTACAAACTGAGTTTGATGAGTCTAGTAGTGGTTTCAAAAGTCGGATTGTCGAGTTTGTACTTTTAAAGTGGTCCAAACGGTTTTATAAAATAAGTATACAAATCTGTCCCAAATTTCGAAGTCGAGTAAAGTGTCGAGCTGATGGATTTTAAAGTGTGAAATTTGGCTCAAATTTTGGTGAGGCCTTATACAGGTTATAAGTGGCATTGACACAAACTTTCATGTAAAACGGACAAGTCTAGATAGGGTAGATCAGTGTGTACATTCGGGGTGTACTTGCTGATTATATTTTGGACACTTAGTTCAATGTTTGTGTTGCGTGAGTTTGAGAATTCATCATCGGACATGATGACTTACTCAAGCGCTTAGTTATTGTATAAATGACTTAGCTACTGGTCCGAATAAGTTTAAGGAATATTTTGACTTGCGTTAACTTGGCGTCGTATAACGTGTCAATTTCAAGTGTACAAGAGTTTTTAATGAGTAACGTTGGATAAAAGGATTCATTTGGTTCGTGTCAATGGTTTTTTGAAACATGAATACTTTGAAAACAGTTGAGTCATATTATATTTGGTACATGTCGATATTCGAGTTCGAGTCTTAACGCGCGTCTTATTTCGATAGGTTGCGGTTTTCATGTTTCCCCGGGGCATCCATATCATCGGTGATCGTCTACCACTACCGTTTCTACTCAGTTGCTGAGTACCGTGATTGACTTACCTCATGGCTAAGGTAAGTTCATAGCCCCCTTTTACTTGTATATGGTTTCTAAAGACGGGGTAAGATTTTACATGGTAGAACACAACAAAATATAAAACTGTATTGCTATCCAGAACGTGTATGCTTTACAGATGATTTCAATGGTATTATTTCTTTTAGACGTTAGCCTTGAGTTTCCTCTCCTATCATGAACCGTTAATTGTCCCGTATGCTTTGCGCTAAGCGTGAATGTTGTGGGTGGATCCATCAGGATTGTCAATACTCGTCCCGATTACTTTGACGCACTAATATTCGTTTATACTTGAGTATTTAGGCTGAATACTCCCTAGAGGAACTAACATTTGAGTTAAGCTTCGGTTCATGAGACTAAACAGCAATAATATGCATCGTGACTATGGACGTACATAGTTATCCCCCCCATTACGTGTTTTACAAATTCTATTGTGTTCCACACGTTTACTGCTAAACCTATGAATATCACTCAAATTTGTGTTGATGATTTTACATGTTTAATCTCAGGTATTATTACTTAGCTTTGCTTGGATGGGAGCCCGCAGAATACTATCGCAGCTTGGAGATTTCTGTGATGCTTTTAAAAGATTAGTTTTAGTAAAAACTGTCAAAAGTTTATTCTATCTTTTGGGCAACTTTATGTTATAAATTGAGACGAAATAATATAATTTTCCGCTTCTAAAACTCTGGGACCTATGTTTAAAAACTCTGACCTTTTATGATGTAATGTACATGTTTTTATTTCGTCAGCTTTGTATGACCTGTAATTCATGGTTTCTTGTACTATGACGTGTTACCCTCTCGTTGCCTAGTTGTTCCATGTCAGATGATACATAAGTTTTTGCTATGGTTCATATTAAGTTCTCGGAATCTCCTCGAATTGATCACAGCTCAAAGTGGAATGATTTGTTCTTGGTCACAAAAAGTGGGTTTGGTTTTCTATTCTACTGAAAAGATAAATGAATGAAGTAACGAAATAAAACTAGCAGTTAAATTAAATACTTAAATAATAAATCAGCAAAATAAACTTACTGGAAACTAGCTCTACTCGGAATAAATACCATGCGGAATATAGGGCTATTCGGTATAATCAAAGCTATGCGGAAAAATCAAGCTTATGTGGAATGAATGACCCTACCTGGAATAATCATACCATGCGGAATATTGAAGCTTCTATGCGGAATACAAGGTCTACTCGGAATAATGGACAACTCGGAATAAAAATCCTATACTGAATAACTAGACCTATTCGGAGTAATGAGACTATGCGGAATAAGATGGTTACTCGGAATAAATAAGACCATTCGGAATGCCAACTCTATGCGGAATAAATGAATATTCCGAATAGGGGACACAAAAAGCAGGCTATTCGGAATATATAAAATATTCCGAATAGAGGAGACTGATTAGGACTGTTCGGAATACTTTGCTATTCGGAAAATCCTGGGAAATTAAAGATCAGTAGCAGAAACTCTAAACAGGGGAACACGAATTCACCTAAAATCAACCACGGATTTAACCAAATCTTAACCAAAACTAATAACGATTCATCTACTACCCGTAAAGATCAAATCCCAATCATAAAAACACAAATTCAACAACTTTTTAAGATCAAAACTCAACTAAATAGGAACTTAAGAACTTGAATAAAAAGAAGATGATGAACAAGAGGAATGAAAAGATTAAATGAACTTGAATTGATGATTAAGATTCAATAAACAAGATGAAAAGATTACACTTACACAATTCAAGAAGAAAATCAAAGAAGAAGAAAACCACTCCTTAAGGGAGATGGTTCTTCCTACGAAATAGGAAAAGAGTAACTGAAAAACTATAACTAAAACTAGGTGCCAAAAATTGTGAGGGTGATTCCCTTATATAGGCTAAGTGGTTGGATGGTGAGTGGGCTTTCTCCCTTTCTTCTTGTCTTCTCGTCTTTTAAGAAAAGTTGACGTTTTCGATTCTGATTCGGGATTTGTCGACGATTAAATTCAACTCGTCTTTAAATATCTTCGTTTAATAGACTTGAGTTTCTTCGACATATGTAAATCTTCTATCTTTGGCTCTATTCTTCGATAAATCTTCAAATAGGCACAATGACTTCAAATCTTTTACATCTCTTGGACAATAGACTTCGTCTTGAGTCTTCTTCCTCGATAGAACCCGTGCAATCCCATGTTTTCTTCAATAATCATCCGGTTGACTCTGAAAACACATTAAACACAAAAACCAAGCATAATTCCAAACAAATGATATTAAACACGCGTCTTGGTCTTGTTTTAGTAAGAAATAAGTTGTAAAAGGATGGGTGTTTTCACACCTATCAAATCCCCTACACTTAACCATTGCCATGCCCTCATGCAATGCTTAGTGATAAAGCAAATTTACATTTTTCTCATAATCAATCAACCTTGGCCTTATTAAAATACTACTAAACAAAAATTAAAGTACTAAGAGAAATTTAAACTTTAAAATAAACAAAAGGATGGAAATAACTTGCAAAGAAATTAAGGACTTACATTAGGGCTTTGGTGCTGTGAAGATTTATCATCCTCAAGTTTCACGTTCCCCAAACTAAGCTTAAAAACGAGATCATTGTTATTATAAGTTAGTAAATCAAACACTTACACACATGGCTTAATTATATGCTTAAACTCCCTTATTCCTAGGTGTATATCTTATATTTTATCTTTGTCTTAGAATGATCATGAAGATGCATTTTTGGACTTATTTCGATAGTTTATTTAGGCTGAAAGCAAAGTAGGACGATTTGATCAATAGTTAGCTAAAGGACAAAATCTCTTAAAACTGCTTCTCAGGATATCAAAAAGTTCATATCTTGGCATAACTCGGTTCACGATTTGAGACCTTTCTCGGGCCGATATTTGGCATGTACTTCATACTTCATATCTTGAGAGACGTGCTTGAGATAATGGTCTTCTCATCGTTAATAGAGTTTCTTCACTTGGAGACTTTTGAGGGGTACTCCAACTTTGTTGACCACGACTTCATGATTATTTCTTCAATCTCTAATTGGGATTTTGAGATACAATGATCCGCCTCCTTTTCGGACTTGGATCTATTTATCCTCATACCTTGTTAGGGTCTTTTCGGATAGACTTCTCCATGATCTTTATGGAAGTTGATTGCTTTTCGTCGTGAGTCTTGATCCTTCATATTGATTTTGGGAATAATGCTTTTCACATCATCTTGGATCTTTAGGAATAAGATTGAATCCTCATGCCTTGTTAGGGCCTTTTTGGATTCGCCAATCTTCGCGCCCCGCTTCATAAGTTATGCCTTGGCTATGAACTTTTTTCATTACCGAGCAACTTTTAAACGATCTTGGGCTAGAAGCTAAGTAACTTTTCAAATCGTACGACCTTACTTATTGCAGATAAATTATTAGCAAGTGATGGGAGAATAAGAAAATAATTACACCAAGTGAGTTTGTGCAAGAATACCGACTTATAATTGACTCTATCATTTCTCGTCCTCCACAATTTAAAATCTCAAGTAATGAGACTCGTGGATGCTTAGCCTAATAAACCAATTAAGGTCTACATGGTTAAGGATACTAGCTAGAATAAACTTGGATAAGTCTATTCGGGTTGAGTCAAAATAATCGCAACGGGCCTAATATGTCAAAGATTTCAAAACTAGCTACACCATTTTATTAATATTTTTGACTTTATTGCGGGGTATATACATATGCAAGCAACGATAAAAATTTAAAAATTACGACTAAATGGCCAAAGTTAATAAAAATTTGAAAAATGTTGAAAAATATGATTTTCCGGTTACATGAAGGCATTTTCATGGAAAAGTCCACTTAAAACTTCGATAAAAGTCCCCCCTACACTTATGATAAACATTGTCCTCAATGTTTAAGCATGTGGGAAAAGTCTCTCCTACACTTATGAAATTGTGCACGTTGGTTAACTCAAGTTAAGGAAGAGACGACTAAAGTGATCAATTTCAAAATGTGAGTATGAAGAAAATTGAATCACGATAGTTGAGAGATAGAACCGGATTTCGGATAACACGGGAGCACGGTTCTTCAAAGGTTCAAAAAGTGCATTCATCCCTGTAATCACATCACCCCACAAAGACAAACACCTATATAGGTCCCCCTACACTTAGGAGGTTAAAACGTAAAAGGATATATACTCGGGCTGCCTCCCGAGGAGCGCTTGTTTTTGATAACCGAGTCACGAGCCTGACTCGACCCAAAATTAGTTCATGGGGAACGTGGTGAGGGATGGAATCATCTCCTGAGAGATTTCCTCACCAAAGTACAACTTCACTCGTTGGCCATTCACCTTAAAATTAGGTCCATTAGGTTGAGCGAGCTCGAGAGTACCATATGGAAAAATTTGGGCAATGGTGAATGGGCCGGACCAACGAGATTTCAGCTTGCCCGAAAAGATTTTCAACCGAGAGTTAAAGAGTAAAACTTTGTCTCCAACTTGGAACTCTCGGTTCTTAATCTTAGAGCCGTGAATGAGCTTAGTCTTCTCCTTATAGATCAAAGAATTTTTATAAGCCTCATTCCGAAGTTCATTCAGCTCATTGAGTTGGATCTTGCGTAGGTCACCGGCTTTGTGGATATCAAAATTAGCCCACTTCAAGGCCTAGTAAGCCTTGTGCTCCAACTCAATGGGGAGGTGGCACGCTTTCCTGTACACAAGACGATAAGGCGTACAGCCGATCGGGGTCTTGTAAGCAGTACGGATAGCCCACAAATCATCATCAAGTTTATCAGCCCATGAGGCACGATGCTCTCCCACGGTTCTTTCCAGAATTCGCTTTAATCCTCGGATATTTCAGCCTGGCCATTAGTTTGTGGGTGGTAGGCGGTGGAAAGACGATGATTTACACCATACTTACCCATGACTCTTGCGAATTGGTCATTGCAAAAATGAGTCCCATGATCACTAATAATAGCACGAGGCACACCGAATCTAGCGAATAGCGATTTCAAAAAGTTACAAACCACCCTTGCGTCATTAGTTGGTAAAGCTTTGGCTTCAACTCATTTGGAGACGTAGTCAACGGCTACAAGGATGTATTTGTTTCCTTTAGAAGAAGGGAATGGCCCCATAAAGTCGATACCCCAAACATCAAAGATTTCACATTCTTGAATGAAATTCTGAGGCATCTCGTCTTTATGTGTGATCTTGCCTTGTTTTTGGCAAGCATCACATCGTTTGACCATCCCGTGAGCATCACGGTAGATGGTGGGCCAATAAAATCCCGAGTCAAACACTTTTTTGGCGGTGTAGTTGGGACCAAAGTGACCACCGGTGGGTCCTTTGTGGCAAGCGTCAAGGATTTCTAAAGCTGCCGGTCCATCAACACATCAGCGAATAATCAAGTCGGCACATTGTTTGAATAGGTAAGGGTCGTCCCAGAAATAATGTTCAACATCTTTAAAGAACTTTTTCTTTTGTTGGGATGTTAACCCTTCCTTGAGAATTCCACACGCCAAGTAGTTTGCAATATCCACAAACCACGGGGTTTCATCAGAATTCAAATTGATAGACATTAAGGTCTCCAGGGGAAAAGAATCATTGATTTCTTTGTTCGGATGATCCCCCTGGTAAGGATCCTCAAGTCTACTGAGATGATCCGCGGCTAGGTTTTCAGCTCCTTTTTTATCGCGAATTTCGATTTTAAATTCTTGGAGTAGCAAAACCCAGCGAAGAAGTCTTGGTTTGGAATCTTGTTTAGTTAACAAGTACTTCAACGCGGAATGATCGGTGTAAACGATTGTGGTGGAAAGGACAAGATAGGGGCGGAAGTTTTCAAAGGCATAGACAACAGCTAAAAGCTCTTTTTCGATTGTCGTATAATGCAATTGAGCCCCAGTCATTGTCTTGCTAGCGTAATGGATCGGTTGGAAGTGTTTGTTCACTCTTTGGCACAAAACCGCTCCAATAGCAAAGTCACTAGCATCGCACATCAACTCGAAAGGCAGCTCCGAATTAGGGGTAACCAAGACGGGTGCCTTAGTTAGCTTATCCTTAAGCAAGTTGAAGGCTTCAAGGCACTCATTGGAAAAGATAAAAGGAGTGTCTTTTTCCAAGAGGTGGGTCATCGGGCGAGCGATTTGAGAAAAATCTTTGATGAATCGACGGTAGAAGCCCGCATGACTAAGGAAACTTCTCACACCCTTCACGGTTGAAGGTGGAGGCAACTTAGCGATAACATCGACTTTAGCACGGTCTACTTCAAGACCGGCTTTGGAGATCTTGTGTCCTAGCACGATGCCCTCTTTTACCATGAAATGGCATTTTTCCCAATTAAGAACAAGGCGAGTGTCTTCACACCGCTTAAGCATACGTTCTAAATTGGCAAGGCAAGCAGAGAAAGAATCGCCATAAACCGAGAAATCATCCATGAATACCTCCATAGTGTCTTCCACCATGTCATGGAAGATAGCCATCATACACCTTTGGAACATCCCAGGAGCATTACATAAACCAAAAGGCATGCGTTTGTAAGCAAATGTTCCATAGGGACAAGTGAATGTGGTCTTTTCTTGGTCCTTGGGATCGATAGGAATTTGAAAATACCTAGAGAAACCGTCTAAAAAGCAGTAATAATCATTACCAGCTAGACGTTCGAGCATTTGATCCATGAAGGGAAGAGGAAAGTGATCTTTTCTCGTGGCATCATTGAGTTTGCGATAATCAATACAAACTCTCCACCCAGTAACGAGACGAGTGGGAATCAACTCGTTGTGTTCATTGGAAACAACGGTTATTCCGCCCTTCTTGGGCACACAATGGACGGGACTTACCCACGGCGAATCTGAAATAGGGTAGATCAAGCCGGCATCTAGAATTTTGATAACCTCATGTTTGATGACGTCATGAATTCGAGGATTAACCCTTCTTTGGCTCTGCATTGCGGGTTTGAAGTCTTCTTCCATGAGAATCTTATGAGTACAAAAGTTCGGATCAATTCCGCGGATGTCGGAAATTTTCCAAGCAATTGCCTTCTTATGATCTGTAAGCACGGCGACTAGGCGAGATTTCTCTTCTTCTTTCAAGTCCTTCGCGATAATGACAGGCGACTTCTTATCTTCTTCAAGAAACACATACTCGAGATGGGGCGGCAACTCCTTAAGTTCTAAATCCGGAGGATTTTCGATGGGAGGCGTTTTCAAAGTCGGCGCATCGATAGCAATAACCGTGGGAGATGGTGGAGAAAGATTGTCTTCTTTAAGAAGGTTCTCAATGAGGCAAAGATCTTCATCCTAATTGATGGTAGAATCGTCATTAGCTAAGTTCACATCTCCCATGGTGGCTTCCAAATCTTTCCAAAGGAAATCACTTTCTCTAAATAGAGATAGTGATGAATCGATAGAGGAAACGGTCTCAACATTGGGAAGTGAGGTAGGAATACTTTTGCAAGCATCTTTGAAGTGTTCTTCACAAGCCTCATCAAGAACGTCAATACAATTAACACTCTCGTATGAATAAGGCTGTTTAGAAAACTTTCCCATGTTGAAGACAATTTTATCGTCACCCACTCTCATGATAAGCTCACCAGCTTCAACATCGATGAGAGTGCGACCGGTCCTCAAGAATGGACGACCAACAATTAATGGCACACGAGGGTCCATGTCATAGTCGACGACGACGAAATCGGCAGGAAAAGTGAATTTGTCGACTCCTACAAAGACGTCTTCGGCTATCCCCAATCGATAAGCAACCGTACGGTTAGCTAATTCCAAAGTCATTTTGGTGGGGACTAGCTCAGGGAGAGATAATTGCTTCCAAACGCTTAAGGGCATTAAGTTAATACTGGCACCTAGATCGGCTAGGGCTATGCAATTCTCTACTCCCGGGAAGTTACAAGGTATTAAGAAACGACCCGGATCACCGAGCTTGGTTGGTAATTTCCTTAAGAGCACTGCAGAGCAATTCTCATTAAGTTGGATGTTAGCAATATCAAGAAGCTTCTCCTTGTCGCTAAGAAGATCTTTGAACATTTTCGCGTATTTGGGCATGTGAGCGAGAGCCTCAGCGAAGGAGATGTTGAAATTCAATTGTTTAAACATTTTTAGAAAGTTCGAAACTTGAATATCATCCTTGCTTTTGAGCTTCTCTTTCCTCAACCTTGAGGGATAAGGTATATCGGAAGAAGAGGAAAGCTTTAGGATCGAAGGATCACTCACATCCTTGGGTGGAGGAGGGGTAGAAGTAAGAGGTGGAGAAATTGTGGAAGGAGAAGGATGAGGAATAGGAGCAGGTGACTCGTTCTCCTTAGTCACAACCACCGGTGGAGGTATAGGAAGCTCGGGTTCCTTGGTACCTTTGCCACTGCGAGTGGTGATTGCTTTCATCTCCCCTCTTAGATTCGCAACGGTGTTACTCGGGAGAGTACCCGAAGAAGAGGGTTGATTACCTTGGAAGAAACTAGCCATCATGTTTTTTAAGTCATTCGTTTGACTATCCAAAGTGTTTCTCATATCAGCTCTCAGATCGTTCCCTTGTTTCACCAGGTCTGCTCTCAAGTTGAGCACTTCTCGCTGAAGATTTCCCACGATCACATCGTTAGTCCTCATGTAGGTTTCCACTTCTTGGTGTAAAGCGGTGGGTTGGTTGGGAGGAGCATTGTATGCGGGTGGTTGATAAGCAGGTTGCTGGTAAACTTGGTTGTTTCGTTGAGGTGGTTGTTGTTGTTTGTGAGGTGGTATGTATGGTCCACGAGGTTGTTGTTGTTGTTGAGGAGAGCGATTGAGGCTTTGTTGTTGGTTTGGGTTATTAGGAGGAAAACCAGGTGGTGAGAGATAGTTGGTTGAGCGGTATTTAAGCAGGTTGCGGTCACCTTGAGGACGAGCTTGATAAGCGGGTTGAGGATAGGTGCCATATGCTGCATTCACATTCTCAGAAGGGTAGTCTTGGGTGGCAGTACAAGTGGTGTAAGAGTGAGGACCCCCGCATATCTCACATGGTTGGCTAACAGCATTGACTTGAGCGTCTTTAGCGTTGCTAGCGTTGATGCTGTTGGTGTTGCTGGCGGTTTGGGTAGCAAGCGATTCAAGAAGCGTAGTGATTTTGTCAAGTCGCTTGTCGCTGTCAAGTACTAGCACTAGCGACATTGGTCCGAACACTCTTGGTTTGCACACGAGACTTATTCTCAATGATATCCCAAGAAGCATTGGAAGTCTTAGCCAAAAGATTACCCCCCGAGGCACTGTTTAGTAAATCTTGGTCATTCATGCTTAAACCATTATAAAAAGTGTTAATTTGGTGCACTTTGGTAAAACCATGTTGTGGGCATTTTCTTAAAAGATCTTTGAAACGGTCCCAAGATTCACTAAAAGACTCATCGTACTTTTGTTCAAAATTTATGATTTCATTCCGCAAAGCGGTAGTACGAGAGGGTGGGGAAAAGTAGTTAATAAACTTGGTCTCCAAATCCGTCCACGAAAGAATACTCTGTGGCGGTTCCTTAGCAAGCCAATGTCGGGCTTGTCCCTCTAAAGAAAAGGGAAAAAGTTGTAAACGGATTACCTCTTGTGGAACACCATTGAATTTGACCGTATTCGTGAGTTGTAGGAATCTCTTGATGTGGTCATGTGGATCATCAATGGTACGCCCCAAGAATGGTTGAGCAGAGACCATCTGGATAAAGTCGGATTTGAGCTCAAAGTTGTTGGCTGCAATCGCGGGTATGACAATTGGATCATTGTTACCATCTACATGTGCTTGCAGAAGTTCAATCATCAGGCGATTATCCGGTAGAGGCTCATTGTTGTTGTTATTATTGTTGTTGAAAGGTGGGTTGTTATTGTTATTATTATTGTTTTGAGGTGGGTTATTGTTGTTGTTTTCTACACCGGCCATGTCTAAGTCTTCGAGAGGCTCGGGCTCTTGATAAGACGTTGATCATGTACGCATGCACCTGCAAAAGAACTAACAAGGCTAAAACAAAGCAGAAATATTTTTGGTTTTTAAGTTTTTTAATTTTTAGGATTTTTTGAAAATTTTATATTTATTTAATTTTTTTTTTGTGTTTTTGAAATTTTTTATGAAAAAGTAACGTTCACGGTGAACGGATCCCAAAATCCAAATTCTCACAAAAAACTGTTGATCTTAACGAGAAGAGCCGGCAGCGGCGCCATTTGATACATAAGTTTTTGCTATGGTTCATATTAAGTTCTCGGAATCTCCTCGAATTGATCACAGCTCAAAGTGGAATGATTTGTTCTTGGTGACAAAAAGTTAGTTTGGTTTTCTATTCTACTGAAAAGATAAATGAATGAAGTAACGAAATAAAACTAGCAGTTAAATTAAACACTTAAATAATAAATCAGCAAAATAAACTTACTGGAAACTAGCTCTACTCGGAATAAATACCATGCGGAATATAGGGATATTCGGAATAATCAAAGCTATGCGGAAAAATCAAGCTTATGCGGAATGAATGACCCTACCTGGAATAATCATACCATGCGGAATATTGAAGCTTCTTTGCGGAATACAAGGTCTACTCGGAATAATGGACAACTCGGAATAAAAATCCTATACTGAATAACTAGACCAATTCGGAATAATGAGACTATGCGGAATAAGATGGTTACTCGGAATAAATAAGACCATTCGGAATGCCAACTCTATGCGGAATAATAAAATATTCCGAGTAAGGGGAAATTAAACAGACTATCCGGAATAAATGAATATTCCGAATAGGGGACACAAAAAGCAGGCTATTCGGAATATATAAAATATTCCGAATAGAGGAGACTGATTAGGACTGTTCGGAATACTTTGCTATTCAGAAAATCCTGGGAAATTAAAGATCAGTAGTAGAAACTCTAAACAGGGGAACACGAATTCACCTAAAATCAACCACGGATTTAACCAAATCTTAACCAAAACTAATAACGATTCATCTACTACCCGTAAAGATCAAATCCCAATCATAAAAACACAAATTCAACAACTTTTTAAGATCAAAACTCAACTAAATAGGAACTTAAGAACTTGAATAAAAAGATGATAATGAACAAGAGGAATGAAAAGATTAAATGAACTTGATTTGATGATTAAGATTCAATAAACAAGATGAAAAGATTACACTTACACAATTCAAGAAGAAAATCAAAGAAGAAGAAAACCACTCCTTAAGGGAGATGGTTCTTCCTACGAAATAGGAAAAGAGTAACTAAAAAACTAAAACTAAAACTAGGTGCCAAAAATTTTGAGGGTGATTCTCTTATATAGGCTAAGTGGTTGGTTGGTGAGTGGGCTTTCTCCCTTTCTTCTTGTCTTCTCGTCTTTTCAGAAAAGTTGACGTTTTCGATTCTGATTCGGGATTTGTCGACGATTAAATTCAACTCGTCTTTAAATATCTTCGTTTAATAGACTTGAGTTTCTTCGACATATGTAAATCTTCTATCTTTGGCTCTATTCTTCGATAAATCTTCAAATAGGCACAATGACTTCAAATCTTTTACATCTCTTGGACAATAGACTTCGTCTTGAGTCTTCTTCCTCGATAAAACCCGTGCAATCCTATGTTTTCTTCAATAATCATCCGGTTGACTCTGAAAACACATTAAACACAAAAACCAAGCATAATTCCAAACAAATGATATTAAACACGCGTCTTGGTCTTGTTTTAGTAAGAAATAAGTGGTAAAAGGATGGGTGTTTTCACACCTATCATCAGATTTTGGGGGTCTCAAAATAATGAATCAAAAGAGTTTAGGATAGAACCGGGAAGACGGGAACACGGAATCACGGGTCATCAAAACTCATCAAGAATAGATCTTTGAAAGCTCGAATCCCTGCACATGATAAGAAAGAAAACAACAAACACATACTAGGGTCTCCCCCTACACTTATTATAAAAACAAAGAAAAAGGATAGATACTGCGGGTTGCCTCCCGAGAAGCGCTTGTTTTTGTTCACCGAGTCGTGAGCCTGACTCGACCTTGATTAGCATAGGAAGAAGCTTGAAACACATCCACCGGGATCAAATACATGGTTTTCGTCCATCAAATAGCACAAGCTTAAGGCGAACAAGGCAAGCCAAAGAAGAGTAGGCAAGGTTCCCTTAAGCAAAGATGGAGCACGGTGGTACAAAGGGTGATGAGGTGCAAGCATATCTCCATAAGTTCCAAAAATCTTTCCTTTTATTTCATCAGATGGATACTGAGATGGCTTAACAATTGCAATACCGGGATCGAACACCTTTTCCTTTAGGGGAAAATAAGACTCTGGCTCTGTAGACCGTGGAGAGGATCCGCTCATAAATCGCACAATCTCATCCTCAGAAGGGGGATTGAGAGGTGTCAAGACATAAGTACTGCGGATATCGGTGTCGGCCGGCTTCTTCTCCTTTGAAACGGGTTTCTTCATATCCGAAGGAGGATAAAGACCATAATCATCAAAGTCCAAAGGAGGAGAATCACTCTCATTTGGGAAGTAAGTGTTGAGAAAAGTAGCAAAATCTTCCTCAAATGAGTAGTCATCCAAAGTAGGATCAAGCATTGTTGGTGGAGGATCTTCATCAAAAGTAGGTGCAAGGTCATCATGAGAAGAATCACTTGAGAGAGTATCAGCCTCATCAAAATCATCATAAGTGGGCATGTCTAGATACTCAGAAGTAAAATTATCATAATCATCCCCATCGGAACTAGAATCATTATCATAAGCATCATAGATCGGTGGAGAATCATAAATTGGTGGAGGATCAGAAGTGGAGAGAGAATCATCCACATCATCTTGGAACTGTGGATTATCATAGCAAGAATCGAATAGAGGATTGTT
Organism: Glebionis coronaria; assembly: GCA_025667525.1. Lineage (NCBI taxonomy): Eukaryota > Viridiplantae > Streptophyta > Magnoliopsida > Asterales > Asteraceae > Glebionis > Glebionis coronaria. The sequence continues at coordinate 135,292 of JANFOE010001392.1, read as the reverse complement.
GTAGATGACAAAATCATCAAGCACATTAATCATATTCGCTTATTCTCTTCCATTTGATTTGGTTGTGATCTTCCCCATTTTAAAAACTTGTGCATCATTCCCGACTCTTAAAATGAGCTCACCTTCAGCAACATCGACTAATGCTTTTCCGGTTCTCAAGAATGGACGACCAAGTATTAAAGGAATACGAGGGTCCATTTCATAATCAACAACAACAAAGTCGACCGGAAAAGTGAAGGTGCCAACTTTAATGAACACATCTTCGGCAATACCAACGGGGTAAGCGAGAGTGCGATTTGCTAGCTCGAGAGTCATAATTTTTGGAGTGAGATCGGGTAATGATAACTTTTTCCAAACACTTAAAGGCATCAGATTTATACTTTCCCCGAGATCGGCTAAGGCAGTAAATTCTTTGGTTTGGTGAAAAGTACATAGTAGCACAAAACGACCAGGATCTTTAAGTTTCTCCGGAAGTTCTTTAAGAAGGACGGCAGAACAATTTTTATTCAATCGAGTATTAACAAACTCGGCCATCTTCTCCTTCTTATTAAGCATTTCCTTAAACATCTTAACAAATTTAGGCATTTGGGCTAGAGCTTCAACAAGGCTAAAGGTGATGGTCAGTCCCAAAATCTTCTTCAAATAGTTCGACACTTAAATTGGCCTTATCTAAGCGAGAAGGATAAGGGATATTGGGTTTATAGGTGGAAGGTGTGGTTGGGGAAGGGTTTTTCTTGGGTACTTCAGCAAGAGGTGCAGACGGTAATGGACAACTAATATTAGGCGTGGGAGTAGGAAGGATAAATGTTGGTGGAGGAGGTGTAGATGGAGTAACTGGGGGAGGGATAAATGGTCCTACTAAGGTTGCTCCACTGCGTGTAGTAATAGCACTCACATTTGCTCTCGGGTTGGTGACAGTATTAGAAGGTAGAGACCCTGAAGTAGAGGGTTGAGTAGTTGGTAAGAAACTAGCCAGCATATTCTTCAAATCATTCCTTTGAGTGCTAAAGGAGGTTTGTATATCATGTCGAAGCTCGGATCTAATATCATTACCTTTCTTAGTGATATCTCCTTTCAAGTTTATAACTTGGCTTTGTAGATTCTTGATTTGCTCTCCTTGGGTCCTCATGAAAGCTTCAACATCTTGATTAATGGGTGGGGCATGTTGAGCGGGTGGGTGATAAGGATTAAAAGCTCGAGGTGGGTTTGGATTGCTTCTATTGTAGCTATTAGGTTTGTGGTTTTGAGGAGAAAAACCGGGTGAAAGAAAGTTGTTCGAACGGTAACTTAGCAAGTTACGATCACCTTGAGGCCGGGCTTGGTAGTTTTCCATTGAATAGTTACCATAAGCCGCATACACATTTTCCGGATTGTCATGAGTAGAAGGACAATCAGTGTATGAATGAGGACCCCCGCAAGTCTCACAAGAAGTTGCTACAACTTTAACTTGTTGTTGTTGATTTGTAGACAAAAGTTGCATGTTTTTGCTTATTTCGACCATTGCGCGGGTCAATTCGGTGATATCAGGGTTTGCAGAAGTAGAAGAAACATTGACTCTCGGTTTATTCCTTGAAGATGCGGATGAATCCCAATTTTTGTGGTGAGTAGTCATGTTCTCGATAAGCTCTCTACACTCCTCAGGTCTTCTTTTCATAAATGTGCCACTGGCGGCTGCATTAATCGTATCACGATCACGAAAAGTTAAACCGTTGTAGAAAGTATCAATTAAGGTGACGGGGAGCATGTTGTGGTTTAGACATCGATCAATCAAAACATTATATCGTTCCCAAGCATTAAAAAGTGATTCATCAGGTTCTTGAGTAAATCCACTAATTTGATTCCGAAGGCTCGTGACCATGGATGGTGGAAAGTAGCGCGACAAAAATCGTTGAGTCATCTCATCCCAAGTATGTTTTGAATTCTTTGGAAGACGATCAAACCATTTTTCGGCATGGTGGGATAAGGTGTGTGGAAATAGGTGAAGGCGAAGAAAATCCATAGTAACACCGGGAAACTTCATGCTTTGAGTAACGGTAATGAACTTGTCGAGGTGCTTGTTGGCATCATAATCCGGTAATCCGGGAAATGGACAAGTGTTCTGCACTTGTTGGATCATGTGATGCTTCAACGAAAACTATGGATCCGTGATTTGCATCGGCGCAATCGGTCCTCCTCTTCCATTCATCGTGGGTTGGCACAGCTCCTCCATCGTTCGAAGGTCGGGTGGTGGAAGAACATTGTTGTTATTATTATTGTTGAGGTGCGGTGGATTATTGTTGTTGTTCACACCAGCCATATCTAAATCTTCACGAGTCTCGGGCTCTGAATAAGATGAAGATCTAGTACGCATGCACCTGCAAAAGCAAAAGATAAAGATACCAAAGAAATAGAGAATATATATGTACGTGTAAAAATAAAAATAAAAATCTTTTTGAATTTTTGAAATTTTTTAACTTTTATGGATTTTTAACAATTTTTAATTTTTATGTATTTTTTTTTGAAAATTTTTGAGCAAGAAAAATAACGTTCACGAGTGAACGGATCCCAAAATTCAACGCGTCTCTCACAGAAAACCGTTAATCTTTACGAAAAGAGCCGGCAGCGGCGCCATTTAATAACTAGGATTTTTACTCAGTTAAAAAGTTCGTTGAAATATGTTTATTTGAATTGATTACTGGTTTAAGTGCGACTCAGTCGTCTTTTGGTGGAAAAGAATATATTGGTCGTTGTAGTGAAATTAAATTGCGAAACGTAAATGACGGTAATTAAAACTAAAACTAATTAAAAAGTAATTGTGCAAAATTATAAAACTTTAAAAGTAATTAATTAAATGACAAAAATTAAAGCTTGACGAAAATTAATTTGAAATGTAATAAAAATGTAAACTTGAAATATAAAATAAGACAAAACTCGTTTAAAATAATACTAAGTAAAAATGCAGGAAAAGTAAAGTTTGAAAATAGAAAATAAACAAAAAATAAAAGAAAACAGGAAATAAAATCAAAGAGAGGTCAGATCGCAGTCACATATCGCAACAGGGCAATCGTGACTTAGATCGTGATGGACGATCGTAGTCTGATCCTAGTCCTTGATCACAGTAATGGATCGCAAGTAGAAACCCTAGGGTTTATGCGATCACACTTACTCGATCGAAACAAGCAGAAACTTTTAAGAACGGTACGATGGAATCCAATAAGCAAATAAGCTAAACTAAATAAGCACTTTAACAATAAGCAAATAACAAAAACTTAATTAAAACAAGAATAAGTAAAAATAAATAAGCACAAACTTAAAAACTTTTCAAAACACAAAATAAGCAAACAAAATAAGCAAACTTTAAGAAGATAAAACTTTTAAGAAAACTTTAAAACAAATAAGCTAGATACAAAATAAGCCAATAAGATTGTCAAACTTATAGCTTAATTCGTATAAAAGCCTAGATAGAAATGAAAAGACAAACTTTTTAATCAAATAAGCAATAGGATTAAGCAAAAGTAATGCTTAATCCGAACCAAAATCAAATCAAAAACAAGAAAAGTAGAATGAGATTGATAATTAAAAGCTTGATTAAAGGAAAAGATTAAACAACAAAATTAAAAGACTTACTTGAATTAAAGGCAAGAAATTTAAGGTGCAAAACAAGGTAATTAAATTGACAAATAAGTAAATGACATGAAAATAAATGTGCAAGTAATGAAAATGGTGGAAGACTAGTTTGTCAAAATAGCCAACAAAACTAAATGAGGTGAAATGAAGTCTATTTATAGGGAGAAGGGAAGGAATGCATATGTTGCTCTTTTCTTTCTTCTTCACGTCTTTTCTTTCTCGTCTTTTCGTCTTCTTAATTCTTTGACTTTTTTGACTTTGTCTCAGGATTAATAAACTCGTCTTGTAATTTCTTCATTAATTTAGACTTGAGTTCTTCGGCTTTTATTAAACTTCCGTCTTTAGACTATTCTTCGATAAATCTTCAGAATAGGCCTTAGACTTCCGTTCTTTTTGCACCTTTGATCTTTTGACTTTGTCTTTTTCTTCGATAAAAGCCCGTGAAAGCCTGTGTTTTCTTCCCTTTTCACATTTTGATCCTAAATCACAACAAAAACACAAACCAATCATAATTACGACATTTACGACATAAAATAAACGTTTTAGCTTGGTTATTATTATAATTAAGTGGTAAAAGGATAAGTGTTTTCACACTTATTAGCAATACACTTAAGTATAATGGGGTTCCTCATGATGCCATTAAGTTGATCCTATTCCCATTCTCCTTAGAGGGTAATGCTAGGTATTGGTTAGATAGACAACCATCTATGAGCATCCACACTTGGGAGGACTTAAGGAAGAAATTTGTGAATAAGTTCTTTCCTCCTTCAAGAACCACCGCCTTGAGAAACCAAATCATAGGTTTTCAACAAAGGGATGATCAAAACTTTAGTGAGGATTAGGAAGAGTTTAAAGAGTTGTTGAGAAAATGCCCAAACCATGGTTTTAACCAAGTTCACCAAATCAACACCTTCTACAATGGATTGAGACCTCACCATCAAGATTCCCTTAACTCCTCTACGGGTGGGAACATTATTTCAAAATCCACACAAGAAGCATGGGATATCATTGAGACTAAATCCATGATGCAAACAAATAACCAAAGAGATGAGAGAGTCCATGTTGTGCAAGAGAGTTCTCATACATCCTTTGATAATCAACTCCTCAAGAGTCACAATGAGCTACTTCAAGTAATTGAAAAGAACAAACAAGAGATGATTCAAGCCTTTAAGAGTGTTTCCTTGAACAATTCTTCTACCAATGATGTGAATGATATTACCTTAAGTTGTGAGATATGTGGAGGACCTTACTCTTACCTACAATATGACAAGGTTCCAAATTTTCAAGGTGAATGTTATGATTATCAAGATGAACAAAGAGAACACTTTAAACCTAACATCAACCCTAACCATCTCTCTTACAAGTCAAACAATTACCTTACTCCACCCGGCTTCCCACCCCATCAACCCACCCAAAACACACACAAACTCTCCTCAATTTCCTCAAAGAAATCAAGGGCCAAGGCCAAATTACCAAGGACATAACAACTTTAAAGCACCCAATAACTTTCAACATCAAGGAAACAACTTTCATGCAAATAACCAAGGATTTCACCCACCACCTCCACCTTTCCACCATCAAGGACACAATCAAGAATATGGGCAAAATGACACCTTTGAGTTACTTAAAAAGATGAATCAAGAAACCAAAATAAGGATCCGTGAAAGTGAAAAGAGAACACAAGATCAATTGAGGGCTATGCATGAGGAAACAAACAAGAAATTTATGATACTTCTCAATCAAAGACCACAAGGTGCTCTACCCTCCAATACACAAACTAATCCAAGGGCAAATGTAAATGCAATCACAACAAGGAGTGGAAAAACAACTATTGATCCTTCAATTCCTCCTACACCTCCTTTGGTTACTCCTACTATGGTTCCTCCTTGTGATAAGCCTATAACATCAAAATCAACACCTTCAAGCTCTACAACTTCAACACCTACACCATCTAATCCTACACCTACTACTCCTTCACCTTCCACACCTATCAATGAAGAAACCAACAAAGGAAGCCCTTCAACAACAACTACTCAACCTACACCAAAACCAAGTCTTCCATACCCATCAAGATTGAGAAATGAGAAGCTTAAAAACAAGGATGATATTCAAGTGTCAAACTTTTTGAGGATGTTCAAGCAATTGAATATCAACATATCCTTTGCGGAAGCTCTAGCTTATATGCCCAAGTTTGCAAAAAAATTCAAAGACCTCCTCTCCAATAAAGAAAACTTGGTGGATATGCCTAACACATCATTAAATAAGAATTGCTCCGCCGTGTTGTTAAAGACATTACCCTAAAACTTGGAGATCCGGGACGGTTTTTGATCCCATGTTATTTTTCCGAGTTGGAAAATGGCATGGCACTTGCGGATCCTAGGGCAAGCATCAATCTCATGCCTTTATCAGTTTGGCAAAAACTCTCTCTTCCCGATCTCACTCCTACTAGGATGAACCTTGAGTTAGCAAACCGTTAAATAGCTTATCCGGTAGGCATTACAGAGGATGTGTTCGTAGGGGTTGATAAATTCATATTCCCCACGGATTTTTTTGTTGTTGACTGTGATATGGACCCGAGAGTTCCTCTTATTCTTGGTAGACCTTTCTTGAGGATGGGTCGTACTCTTATTGATGTGGCGGAAGGAGAACTAATTATGAGAGTTGAGGATGAGAAAGTAGTGCTTAAGTTGGGGAAAGTCGCTAAGAAATCTCAAAATTGTGAAACAATTAACATAGTGGATGTTCTTGATGAGGTGTGTGATGAACATTTTCATGAAGCTTGTAAGAATGATAGTGAGAACATGCCACATGTGGAGACCGTTGCCTCAAGTGCTCCTTCCTTTACACCATTTGGAGAGAGTGATTTCCTCTTAGAAGAATTTGAGTCTAACTTTCTTACTAATGATGATTCTCCCATTAATTGGGAAGAAGATATTCTCACTATCCAAAAGTTACTCAATGAGGAACCCATTCCTTCACCTACTCCACAAGAAGGTACCAATGATGATCCATCCTTAGTGAAACCCTCCATTAAGAGTCCACCTTCCCTAGAGATTAAGGATCTTCTATCACACCTTGAATATGCCTTCTTAGAGGGAGATGACCAATTACCCGTTATCATAGCCAAAGACTTGAAAGATGATGAGAAGGAAAATCTCATAGAGGTTTTTAAGAAACATAAGAAAGATATAGCTTGGAAAATATTTGACATAAGTCAAATTGATCCAAAATATTTTACACACAAAATCCTTATGGAGGATGATTACAAACCCGCCATTCAAAACCAAAGAAGGGTTAACCCAAAAATCTATGAAGTCATCAAAAAGGAAGTTATCAAACTCCTTGATGTGGGTATGATTTACCCAATTTCCGACTCTCCATGGGTTAGCCCGGTGCATTGTGTGCCTAAGAAGGGTGGAATCACCGTTGTGCCTAATGAGAACAATGAGCTAATTCCCACTAGACTTGTCACTTGTTGGAGAGTTTATATTGACTAAAGGAAGCTTAATGATGCCACTAGGAAAGATCATTTCCCATTACCTTTCATGGACCATATGCTTGAACGCTTGGCGGGAAATGAGTACTATTGCTTTCTAGATGGATTCTGAGGTTATTTCCAAATACCCGTTGATCCAAAGGATTAAGAAAAGACCACATTCACTTGTCCTTATGGTACATTTGCTTATAAGAGAATGCCTTTTGGCTAGTGCAATGCACCGGAGACATTCCAAAGGTGTATGATGGCAATATCTCATGACATGATTGAGCACACTATGGAAGTTTTCATGGATGATTTCTCGGTCTTTGGAGATTCATTCACTTCTTGTCTCTCCCATTTAGAACGTATGCTAAAGAGGTGTGAAGAAACACGTATTGTTCTAAATTAGGAGAAGTGCCATTTCATGGTCAAAGAAGCGATAGTTTTGGGACATAAGATATCCAACAAAGGTCTAGAAGTGGATCGAGCTAAAATAGATGTTATTGCCAAAATTCCCCCACCTACCACGGTGAAAGGAGTTAGGAGCTTTTTGGGTCATGCGGGTTTCTATAGACGTTTTATACAAGATTTTTCTAAGATAGCAAGACCCATGACCCACCTCTTAGGAAAAGAGGCTCCTTTCATTTTCACACAAGAGTGTTTAGAGTCTTTTGAGATTCTTAAGGAAAAGTTGACTAAGGCTCCCGCTTTAGTATCACCAAATTGGAATTTGCTTTTTGAACTCATGTGTGATGCTAGTGATTATGTTGTGGGGGCTGTTTTGGGAAAAGGAGTAAATAAGCATTTCCAACCTATACACTATGCAAGTAAGATAATGACGGGTGCTCAACTTCATTATACCACTATGGAAAAAGAATTGCTTGCTATTGTTTATGCCTTTGAGAAATTTCGACCCTATCTTATGCTTTCTAAGACCATAGTGTATACGGATCATTCTGCTCTCAAGTACCTCATGACAAAGCAAGATGCTAAGCCTAGGCTTTTGAGATGGGATTTGTTGCTACAAGAGTTTTCTATAGAGATCCAATGATAAGAAAGGAGCCAAGAATTTAACGGCGGATCACTTGAGAAGACTTGAGCATCATTTTCAAGGAGATTTACCTCATAAGGAAATCAATGAATCCTTTCCACTTGAGGAACTCATGTCTATCTCTTCACAAGAGGATGCCACCCCTTGGTTTTAGGATATTGCAAACTATCTTGTGGGGGATTTGCTAATTGAGGGTCTTACTTCCCAACAAAAGAAAAAATTTCTCAAGGAAGAAAATTATTACTTTTGGGATGACCCTTACCTCTTTAGGCAATGTGCGGACCAAATCATAAGACGTTGTGTAGATGGGCCCGAAGCATTTAAGATATTAGAAGCTTGCCATAAAGGACCCACGGGGGGCCATTTTGGGCCCAACTACACGGATAAGAAAGTCTTTGATTCGGGTTACTATTGGCTTCATTTTACAAAGATTCCCAAGAGATGGTGAAATTTTGTGGTGTTTGTCAAAGACAAGGAAAAATTAATCAAAGAGATGAGATGCCACAAAATTGCATACAAGAATGTGAGATTTTTGATGTATGGGGTATAGACTTCATGGGACCTTTTCCATCATCAAAGGGCAATAAGTACATACTCGTAGCCGTGGACTATGTTTCTAAGTGGGTTGAGGATAAAGCCTTGCCTACCAATGATGATAGAGTTGAAGTTAAGTTCTTAAAGCAATTATTTGCGAGATTTAGTATACCTCGGGCTATCATAAGTGATCGAGGGACTCATTTTTGTAATGATCAATTTACAAGAGTCATGAAGAAGTATGGTGTTAACCATAGACTTTCTACCGCGTATCACCCTCAAACAATTGGGCAAACCGAGGTCACAAATCGTGGTTTAAAGAGGATTTTAGAAAGAATGGTGGGAGAGCATCGAGCTTCTTGGTCGGATAAGCTTGATGATGCTTTGTGAGCTTTTAGGACGGCTTTTAAGACACCAATTGGTTGTATTCCATATAGGCTTGTCGATGGAAAAGCATGCAACCTCCCATTCGAGTTAGAGCATAAGTCTTCATGGGCTCTTAGATGGGCTAACTTTGATTTGAACCAAGCCGGTTCACATAAGAAAGACCAACTTAACGAGATGGATGAAATAAGAGCCAATGCTTTGAAAACTCGTTTCTTTACAAGAAAAATACTAAGCAATTGCATGATGCTAAGATCAAGAACCGTGAGTTCAAAGTTGGAGAGCCAGTTCTTCTCTTTAACTCAAGGTTGAAACTCTTTGCAGGCAAGCTTATGTCAAGATGGTCCGGTCCATTCACTATTGCTCAAGTATTTCCATATGGGACTATTGAGTTGTCTCAACCAAATGGCCCAAATTTCAAAGTGAATGGTCACCGTGTTAAGCATTACTTTGAGGAGGACATTTCCATGGAAATGGTCCAAGAGATCCCCATTTTCCCCATGAATTAATTCATTGTGAGAAGAGTCGATCTAGAGACTCCATAAATCAAGCTTGAATAACTAGGCTTAGATCTTTTAGACTAGAGTGTGCTAGGATAGGAATAAAGGGTATATGGTTGAGAAGAAGTGTAGGGGGGATGCTTGTATTTGTCTTCTTGATGTGTAGGGTTGATCTCTCTCTCTCTCATTGCATGCATTGGAGCTTATGGAGGAGCCCTTATATCGGGTTTACTTCGTTACTATTGAGATTTTCAAACCACTATGTGCTTAAAAAGTATTCACTATAGTAGACCTTTCCTTAGCTTGGGTTAAGAAAAATTATCAATGTCATAAGTGTAGGGGAGTTTACTCTAATACTTTTAAAACATTGAGTACAATGTTTATCTTAAGTGTAGGTGGGTTTTTCTATCGAAGTGACCTTACCTAGAACTTTGCTATTGACTTCATGATAACTTGGAAATTAATTTTTCAAACATTTTTCAAAATTTTGATCTACTTTGGCCACCAAAAATATGCATTCATAATTTTTGCATCAATCATTTTCCATTTGCATAACACATTTGCATTGTATATTTCTTCTTTTATGTTTCATCAAAAATATATAAAAAAGAAAAAATATAATAAAGGATATGGTTTAACAAATATAGACTTATTTGACATATTAGGCCCGCCATGGATACTTTTACTCAACCCGAGTTTGCTTATCCAAGCTTACTCTAGCTAGTATCCTTAACCATATAGACCTTTATTGGTTATTAGGCTAAGCATCCACTAGTCTCATTATTTGAGATTTTAAACTGTGGAGAACAAGAGATGATAGATTTTGAAGTAAGTGTAAAGGGCTAGATAAACCTCATATTAATTAATTGTGGATTTTATATCCCCTTTCGTTACCTTTACTTTCTTGTCAACGCATGTATATATGTTAAAAAATAATCAAGAACGGTTTTAATTGGTTTGTAGTCTCTTATGCATTTTTGACGAATCATTCGTGGTTGGTATAAGTACATCCTAAGATTCTAAGTTAGAACGTTTTATGTGTACTAGACTTATGTCATGCTTAATACTTAGCGGGTGTTTTTCCTTTTATTCTTTTCAGCTTTCTTTCTGAGGAATAAAGAAAAATAAGAGCGGCTTATGAAAAAAAATGAGTGGCTAGAAAAAAAAAGAGAAAAAAAAGAAAAAAGTATAATTATACAAGTCTCCCAAGAGGGCAGTGAAGTGTTCATTATAGTAGCTATTGAATTCCAATATTACTCTCACAAGGGTTGCGGGGATTTAATAGTTGCTCCAATCCAATATTACCTTGACGGGTTGCGGGATTGAAGATCCAAAGGTCTCAAAAAGAAGGCGGATATAAATTATTGCGTGAGTTTTATTTTTCTTTCCTTAGCGAGTGTGTAGCTACTTATTAATGCATGACATAAGGATCTTAGACATAAGGCGAATGACTTATTATTTTGAGTCGGACGTATATCAATTGTGGGCGGTTTTTCGAGTAATGGATAAGATGGTTACTTAGGATTAAAACCGTGCTTCCTTATTTTGAGATTTTACATTTCTTATATTTCACGCTTTAAATAATGACAAATTTTCTTTCAAGCAATTTGCTCAAATAATAACCGGTCTTAGAGGCATAATAAGTGGGGGTATAAGAGTAACACAATTAATCTTTATGAATGACTTGACGCACTTTCACTTATGGATAACAATGATTTTGTTTTTAAGCTTGGTATGGGGAAAGTGAAACTTGAGGATGATAAGTGTTCATGCTACCAAAGCCCTAATTAAAGTCTTTGATTTTTTATGAGTTATTTCCATCAAAACTAATTCAATAAAAATCCAAAAATATATAAATAGAATTGCTTTTCTTTGCATTACATTGTATAAATCAAAATCATGCATCATATAGTGTAGAGTAGTGTAAAAGCATTTCATATTGGCCAAGGTAGATTAATTATGAGAAAAGTGTAAATTGGTGCTTTAAAATGTGGCATTGCATGAGGTCATGGCAATGATCAAGTGTAGGGGATTTGATATGAGTGAAATCTCATATCAAATATTTCACAAATCACCCTAAAACACAAAGCAAAATACCTGATTTTGATTTATAAAAGCAGTATTATGGGTATGTTTTGTTGTTTATGCTTGTGTAGGTAAAAAGATATAATTATGAAGCAAACAAAGGAATCAAGCCTTTATTGATGAAGAAAATACAAAAGGAGGATGAAAACTGACAAGCTAATCAAAGTCAAAGGACCTTTCGTGACAACTTTTAAAGTTGAAGGACTAAAAGTGCAAATATGGGAAAGTCAAGAGCAAAGTCAAACATGGTCAACTATCAAGTCAACAAGTCAAAGGTTTAATTTTGCTCAAGTATGAAGTCAAAGGGCCAAGGATGTCAAGTTTATGAATATTTGAGCTTAAAATACCAAACTACCAAGCTTAAGGACCAAAGTTGCCATTTTTAGAAAATTATTTAAGCTTGATCCATGTGATAACAAATAGAACCAATGAGAAGCCAAAGAATTGTATACACGGATTGCCAGCTCAAAACTCATAAATGAGGAGAGAAGCGTATCATAATAGTGAGACACACTACCTATTTCCACCAATCAGTAGAAGACACTCAATAATTGCCACTGTTCAAACGGATAGCAATCCGTGTGACAATACTTCCTCCAATAAGAACATTACACGTGGCTTCTCAAACATCAAACGTGCCCAGAATCAAGATCAAGAAGGAACGATTTTCAGAGCAAGTGTTCAACATAAATCTTGCTTAAAATCACAAGACGAATCCATTCCAAGTGGTGAATTAAGCTAAAATCCACTCAAGAGAAAAACCCCAAATCTGTTCTTCATCTAGAAATTGAAATCAAGCGATTTAATACACGTGGATGCTGGGTATTGGCTCCTACACGTAACTGCACCCCAACTTACTTCAATTTTCTTCTATAAATAAACCCAATGTACTTTCATTTTCGTATTGTAGCAAGTGTGTGAAAAAACATACACTAATCACTTTCTCTCATTTTTAGTTAGAGTTTTAGTTAGCAACAAATCTCAAGTGATTGACAACCACTTGAGTTAGTTAGTTAGTAGTGTAACAGAATTGTAACAACCTTCTACCATTAATAAAACATCAATTTTCACTATTCACTTCAAATTACTTCTCATTACTACATTCTCCTACATTCACTGTTACTGCTTAGTTCAATTGATCATATTAGATCAATAGAGCTTGTTTGATGTGTTTTGGAAGCTTGTAGTTGATATCAGTCAATCCTAGTTCATTTTCATTTCCAGAAGTTCAGAATAATGCAGAGTTGATCATTCCTTGATGATGATCATGTATTGATGAGTTTTGGTAGTTTATTGTGGTGTTTTGGTGTTAGTTTTAGAGAGCTCAACACTTCTCTACTCCATCAAAGGAGGCTTCAAGCTAAAAGGTGTTTGAATTCCTATTTTTGTTCCACTAGAATGTTTTGCGATGCTCAATTCTTAGACTCATAGCTTAACTGCTGAATTGTGAATGATTTGGTGTTCATTTGGTGTATCTGTTATGATTTGACAGATTACTAGTTGATTACTTAGCTTTTGATTCAGTTTGACTAGCTTAATTGGCTTTTCATTGCTATTTTGTCTTTAGTTTGCTTAATTTGAGTTCTTTTGTATAATCTTGTAGGTTCTTTGCTGGTTTGTGGTTTAGTTGAGTTGTTTTGCTAGTTTTGATAAATCTTTTACAATTTCATAAACTTTTCACTAAATAGCCTTTACAAAGTTTTCAAAACAGCCTAAAACCAGTGTTTGGATGAAAGTTGCTTTAGTGATTTAGATATTATAAGTAGTTGTTTTGAGCTAAAAATACTCAATAGACCAGTACAAATCACTTTGTTATTTTTTGTAGTCAATATTAAAGTCAAAAAGGCAAATAGCCAACAAAAAGATTGGGTCATTTTCATAAGCCAATAACAAAAAGATTTAAATCCTTTGGCAAATCTATGTTAGTAGGTTTTAAAAGCTGATTTTTGGTTCTAGGTAAAGTACAACATATAAGCTTTCAGTTTTTACAAAATGAGACAATATAGTATCAAGAAATAAGCTTGAAATTAGCTTATGAATAAGTTGTTGAGCAAATGCATTTCCCTGTGATAAGTCCAATCTGCTTAACGATTTCCCACATTTCTACTTCATAAATTTAGCAATTTTCTTGCACATTCCTGTTTACAAACATGTTTTAAGGCATTTTGGAGAAATTTAGCTTTTTGGAAATTTTGGTCAAAGAAAGTCAACTATAAGCCAAATTTGCTTATTTTGAGATTCTAGCTTTTTGGCTGGATCATTTTCCAAACTTTTTGACATTCCATTCTCCTTATAGCTTGCTTAATCATTTTCAGTTGAAAAATCCATGTGTGGATGTCTTTTTCAGCTGTTAGCTTATTTTGAGCTTATTGAAATAAGCTAACTTGAGTTTTACTTGTTTTCAGCCTGTCTCCTTTAAAACACCTAGCCAAATCTTGATTTTAAGAAGTTTGAAAAAAATTAGAGCTTAATTGGTTGAGTAATAAGCTCATACGAGCTTATTAAACTTTCCTTACCCGTTTTTGATAAAAGTTCTTGTTTAATTGTAATATAGTTCCTAAAGTTTGGGGATTGCTTTAATCAGCTTTTTTAATTCAACTTTTTAGGGTTTGCTAGCTTCGGTCCTTATAATTTGATTTTGTTACAAGTTTGTTTGGCAGTTTTGCTAAGTTGTTATTTAGTAGTTATAGTTTGTTATATTTTACATTTCTAGTCCCTTTACTTTTATAATTTACACTTTTGGTCCTTGCACTTTAACATACTTTACATTTTGAGCATTTTTACTATTTGTGCATTAAAGATTTGTACTTCTTGCTTTAATTGTGGTAATTGCAATATGTTTCTAGTATAGTACGGTTACGTACTGATACTATTTTTACCATTTTTACGTGATTTCTTGAAATAGACCTAGATAACAAAACTTTTATTAAAACAAAAAACAATTTAAAACTTGAGATTACTTGGACAATCAATTTGTTGTGAGTTGGAAAATACGAACTTGAAAAGTCACAAATTATATACCAAAAGCCAATATAGGTCATGAGGTCAACAACGTGCATGAATACTTGGAGGGGTGACCTCGTGATGCAATTAGAGGGGATGCCTCTAAATAATATGGTATGGGTAGGAGGGATCAGCTCCTTGTGAAGGATGCAAGGCACACACCACATTCACCATAAAATCCTGACTGACACTATAACTAGGATGCACCCATAAGCCCCACATGATAATAAATAAATAATAAAGGCCAAATAAACTAAAGGGACGCCACGAGCTATCACTCCGCCGTGGTGAAGTCATAACACTGGTGCCTCCAGTGTTATGGTTATGGTACCTCCATAACTAGATGAAACTAGCATGCATGTATATGGCTAAGGTAACTAATAAAACATAAGCATTTAAATCTGTAACTACTGGGGAAAACAGTTGGCTGCATACAAGAAATCCTAATAAAGGAAGAGATTGTCCTTACTGAAGGACGGAAAATCCGTACCTTGTGTCCAGTAGAAGCTAACGGAAAATCTGAAGAACCTACTCCACCTTGACGGATTATACTATATATGAATAGGGACGTGTATGAGTTGTTTGAGATACATGTGTTTTACTGGTTCTGTGTATTCTTAGCTTATTATTCATGTTCTATCATGTTTTAACTATTTTAAATATTAACTACAGTTATTCTTGTATTATGTTGTTTATTATTCATGTAATAAGGTATTTTAATACTTGTATTGTAATACTAAGTAACTTTCTAAAAATAGCAGGTTTCCTAAAATAGAAAGTTTCTAAAAATAGAAAGTTTCCAAAAATAGTAAGTTTCCATAATTAGAAATAAGCTGTATTAAAAAATAAAGTAATGTTTATTAGTAAAAATACAAGTCATGGTTCAAGGATTATAGCTTTTTAATAATTAACATGGTTAAGTTAATAAACAATAGGTTATATAAATTTAATTAAAATACATGTTTAATTAAATTAAGCTAAATATATACTTAGGTTAGTCATGAAATATTAATTTTAATATTATAACCTAAGTCATGTTTTAATTAACTTAAATAAACTTGGAAATAATTTAATTAAAATAATAAACTTCTTTTAAAAATTCCCGAGCCCGAACCCGTGCTTAAAATTATCCCGAGCCCAAAAATGCCTAGCTAACACCACATAGCCGGCGGCTATTGGTTGTTAGCCGGCGGCTAACCCACGGGTAGTGGCCAACCAGCTAGTCGGTTTCCACCGTCTAAACAAAATACCAACCGGCTAAAGCCGGTGGTTCCCCATGCTCACTGTCGGCTACCCACTGCCGAGCCAAGAACACCCCCGGCCGTAGCCGGGGTTCCCACTGTGGCAACCACAGCCCCACCGAGACTATAATGGTCTCGGTTGATTCGGGGTTCCCCTTTCTTTCATCCGAGCCAAAACAACCCCACACCGAGACCACTAGGTCTCGGCTGGGCGAAACAAAAACCACCGAGAGCCCGGGCTCTCGGTTTGGGTCTCAGCCGAACAAAACCAACACCAAAACACCCTTAAATCTTGGTTTCTATTAATCTTAACATGTTTTACTTGTTTGTTTTTAAGATTAATAATTATGAAATCATGAATTCAAATAAAGAATTAAAAAGAAACGGGTATAACGATTACCGAATGCGTGGATGATTAAAACTAATGAACAAGAACACATACACACGAAATCAAAGATCAAAATCGACTCGAACACCCCTTTTGGTGTGCAATAGCCGGAGGCAAGAGGAGAGAGGCCAAAGGGTTTTTTGATTTTTTTGTAAACCTAAATTATGATAAAAAAAAATCTCCTGTGTTTTACTTGTAATTGAATTTGTATTGGGTCATGGGCCAAAAGGCCCATCCTTCTCTTTCTCTTGTCTTCTTGCCACGGCACCCATAAAGCCCACAAGCAAAATCGTAGCTTTTCCAAGGTAGCTAAATACTCGTGTACGTTCGTGTTTTTAATTATCGTGCATTAATATGTCTTGAACACGTCACATTTCTAATATACGTAAATAGATATTATTTAATGTCGTGACACATGTAACATACTATAAATGGAAAGTTTTAGATTTTAACGTATTTTCGTGTATTTACTGTTCATGTTTACTGTTCATGTTATTTTAATGCGGGTTTTACAGTATGAAAGCCTAAGATAATACCTAGTTTTTCTAGGCTAAACAGGTTAACCCAAACATCCTTTTTATGGACATTAATCGAAATCTCAAACTAATATAATCAAGTATAAAGCAAAAAAAGGGAACATAAAGGCATGTAAGTAAAATAAGAAATGATTAAAGCATAAAAAACAAACAACACAACCAGATAAGCTAAAACAATAAGGCAAAAAAATAAAGACATAAAAATCTTAAAAAGGGAAAAGTATCTTATATTGGGTCAAAAGTTTTGGCTTATGACCAATCTTACTATAAGAATTCCTTACCCTATTTTCAACTCAACACCACCAAGCCAATAGCTTATCCCCTCACTTGTAAGCTTATAATAAATAACTTTTAACCAAACTCTAAACTTGAAACAAGAACAAGGAAACCAAGCTCCTTCTTTAAACTTATTAACCAGCAAAAAAGTAATAGTAATAAGATGTATAAGTTAATATTGTCAGAAATCTAGCTTATAAGCTTATTGGTACAATGCAAATCAAGAAAAATGAATTTTTTTTTGATATAAAAAGGAGATGGAAATTGCAAGAATTTTAAGTGCAAAGAAATTAAAGATATTGAAATTTAAATGGACTGGGAATTTAAATTGCATATAAGTAAAAATGGAACTCAATTGTTTACAATCCGCTTTTCATTCAAAAAGTAAATATTGGAACAAAACAAAATAGGCTAAGCTATTACATTATATAAGACAAGGAAACATGAAACCCTAGCATAGTATGTCTTATGTCTTCCCAAATTACCCCTTATAAAATGGTTGGTATATCCCAAATTCGAATTCCAGCTAGAAGCTTCACATGGTGTCATAGTGTACTTGAAGCCTTAATAGTTGATTTGGTGTGGAAAGCACACTACATGAGCGTATCCATTCAATTAGTCAATATTCTTTTCAAATTGTGCAAACTTGTTACCTTCATGCTGGCTTGTTGGAGTCTTGTACTTACGTGTCTCTAATTTATCACATGAGATGTGATGTATTTGAAGTTAATTACATTTTCCCCAAGTTAATTAAAAAAACCTTTAATTTATGTTAAATAAAATCTTGGTAGGTTTTAGGGTTTATGGGTATGAACATGGGATAAACACTAGGTTTAATCAAGAAAGAGAGATTAGGGTATGTTTCTTAGTAGTGTTTAAATTAACATTTAATAATAGTTGGAAGGGTTCTAATGGGTAATATGATGGGTCATGGTTGATATGGACTAGTTCATTCCATGTTTTTGAACTCCCAAATTATTTACTAACTTTGACACATTGGCAGAGTTCGTCCCTAAATATATTGAAACTAGGGTTTAATAAACTTTGAAAATGGCCGTTTCAAACCTTGTGAATGTTAACATTCATTTTGTTGTATTAATATTCATTAGAACTTTTAAATTGTCAAATTTAGTCCCTCAAATTGCATAAACCATATACAAGGACAAAACTTGCATAATGGTACTTTGGGATATGTGAGGGGTGTAAGTTGTAAACTTGTGAAAGTTAAGGTGCAATTTGGTTGCTCTTCTGACAGATCGAGGGTTTCAAAACTCGTAAAAAGACATTTGGTTTCGGTTTTCTTGTACGTCTTTGTTCCTCGTGTTCGTTTCGTCTTGATTTTATGTTTTCTAAGCGATTTCTCGATATCTGTGCCTGCACATACACAAAACAAGAAACAAGCATATATTGTGCTTATTTTATGATATTTTACTCATATTAATCATGTTTTACTAGGAAATAAGATGTGTAATTAGAGTCACATCAATTCCCCCATACTAAACCATTGTTGTATCCTCACGCAATGCTAGAGTAAAGTATCATATCACCTTATTTTAATTTTAAGTGTCCGCGTTAACATTCCCATGCGAATATGTAGAGGTTCTCCTTTAGGAGATAGCACATAGAAACTCTAACTTTATCAAATAATGTTCCTCCGATCATAACTTCTTGCTCTGGGAAGTCTGGGTGAATTGCCACTTTCAGATTGGGTGACGGTGCTATCGTTTGTACCACGACCAATGTTGGTGGTTCTGCCACGGCATTGCATTATATATGTGGTATTATGGTATTGTAAATCGTGACAATACCTCCTTCCACCTGGAATTTAAGCATCTCATGAGCCGTAGAAGGTACGAATCATATCGCTAGTGTTCCTGGTCTCCCGATGATGCCGTTGTACGACGTGGTCAGCATCTCACCATGAAGTTCATCCAGGCTGTCGTTGAATGCTCTTTCTCTTCAACCGTTAATAACAATCGCAGTTATCCTAGTGGCCAAATACCTTCCCCACTAAAGCCTGTGAGTAGCGACGTGACCGACATCAACTGGCTCTTCACCTCTGGCTATAGCCGTGCGAAGCAGTGCCCGTAGAGGATTTTGCTGAAGTTCCTCCATCAATATACATGTGTTGGACGACGTGACCCCCCATGTTTACCTTGATTGTCAAGGGTCCCTCAGCTACACTACTTTTGGTTAAAGGAGGGAATGAGATTTATTTGTCTCGAGAAATTTTTTGAGTAACCTTTTGCTTAGTTTTCCGTTGCCATGACTGAACCATATAGATGGTCACGGGCTTATCCTTGTGTTGGTCTTTTTTGTTCTTGTTTTTATGTTTATCCCTTTGATCGTTTAGTTCCTTGACGAGGTGCTTTAGCTTGCCTGCTTTCACAATCTCCTTGATATGCTTCCTCAGCTGCACGCATTCTTCTGTCGTATGTCCTTTTCCATCGTGGTATTCACAGTATTTATTGCCCACCACCTTTCTACCGGGGTAGTAATTGGCGGTGGTTTTGGGAAATTATCCCATTCGGCTGCTAATATTTCACTTAGAGTCATCTTTAGCGGGTGTACTTGTTAGATCCACCCCTCCTCTCTGCTGTCCACGGTAGTCGTTGTCTCGGTCGTTATTCTAGCCATTAGATTGCCTCTTGGGCTGATCATGAGATCTGTAGTTCGAATAACCTTTTCTGCTATCCATGGCCACAACTTCTCCTTAGATGAAGAATCTAGTATGTTTCATTAGTTCGTCAAAATTTTGAGAAACACTGCCATTCAATCATCTGATAAGTTCCTGATTGGTTATCCCATTCATAAAGTCCGAGATCTTTAAGATCTCTAGACATGCCTTGATGTGAATGCACTCATATTTGAAGCATTCCGTAAAGGCCTCCAAAGATTCGCCATGTCATTGTTTTACTCTTCCGAGTGCCACCGGGTTCTTGGCGTCCTTCTTTCGCTGCGTAAAGTTTCTTCTAAAAGCTTTTCGTAGTTCTTCGAAACCATCAATGCTTCAGCGTGGAAGCTTGTCGAACCAATTCCGTTCCTTACCAATTAATGTGGAATTTAACATATGGCACCACATGGGTTCTGGCCAATGTTCGATGACAATCGCTGATTCGAAAGCATTCAGATGGTCATCTAGATCCCCCGGTCCGTATTTAGTTTAGATGTTGGATAGCATTCGCCTTTTTTGTCCTCTGTGTAGTTTCGAATGTGACTCGTGAATACATCGATCTTCTCACGACACCATGGTAGACATATGTCTTTGATGTGTGTTCTACAAGTCTTAAATTTATACATCTACATTTTACCAAACAAAGGACTAAAAAACAACATTGCTAAATGTGCGGCTTACTTTCTGCACGACCAAGTTAGAAATCAGTTCATAAATTCTATATATACCTAAGCCAAACATAAGAAGACTAATCCATAATCAAAGTAATAACAGACATAACATTCATCATAATTCCAGAACAGATCATATTAAAAGAGTTATATAGATTATACGAATTGATTAGAAGAGTTGTGATTCCACAATTAGTTTTCCAAAATGAAAGCTATATACTAATGATCCAACTATCAATTCCAAACGTTTCGAACCCTTTCGGTGATGTTACTACACCCAAACCCGTCCTAAGCTAATGAGGAAGAGAAGGGAGAAGTAGGAGAATGATTGAAGAAGTGTGTTTTAAATGAGAGGGAATGATCTCTATTTATAGTGCTGGCTAGGGGTCAAAGTACGCCGCATAGACCCAAATGTGCGCTGCACATTAGAGGGGTCATTTGTGCGCCGCGAAACCAAAATGGAGCGCCACACAATTGCGCGTCTAGAACGTTCCAAGTGCTGTAAAAAAGTATGCCGCACTTTTTAATTTGTGTGTCACGCATTCTGACAGAACAAAGTGCTACGCACATTTTGGCATAATCGGCGCACATCTGGGTAATTTCAGCTGTTCAATCAAAAATCAAAGTTGTAGATAATAGCGCCAGGTGTCGGGAGATCTCAAGCTTAACTTTGTTACTTCGTTTAAGCTCCATGTCTTCGTTTTATCTTCCTTTTCTTCCAAGACACGCCCTTTGAACCTATAACATCAAATACACTCTATTAAGTATCGAAAGTTCATATAGTTAACATAGATATATACAGATAACGCATATGTAAACATGTATAAGTTGATCGTTATCAAACTCCCCCACACTTAAACTGTTGGTTTCCCTCAAGCAATGCTAACAAAAAAAAGTTAAAATAAAATTTATCTAAGTGCCAAAAGAAAAGAAAAAATTTAAAATTTTTGAAATCGAAAATATTTTTGGATTTTTATAATAAATTTGCTCAAAGTGCAAACACCCCCCCCCCCCCAAACACACACACTTAAAGGTTTGCTTGTCCTCAAGAAAGAAAAGGAAAAAATAATGATTATTTTTACATGTATCGAACAATATAAATATATATCACGTCTTACCACATTGGCTAAACGATATCTCAAAACACTTTGTCTTATTTCATCTTCATAAATATACATATAGCTCATTGGCTAATTTGTTTCATCACATATTTTTTTTCATTCTCTTCTTCTTTTTTTCCTTTTTTCAATTTCATTTTTTTTCATTTTTTTCTCTTTCTTTTTCATTTTTTTCTTCATTTTTTTCAACACGACCTTCACAACTAACAATTCATCAACACTTGATATAAGCATACACCACAAAATACGAAACATAAAGTAAGCTCTCTTTATCTTCGATGAAATGGCACAATACTCATAACCAACTGTGAATCAATTATCAGCAAAAATTAACCAATCATTCCGGGTAACTAGCAACCAACCATTTTATTCTAAGTTTTTTCTAATATATTGACTTTTAGATTACCGAGATTTTATTAAATAAGAGTCATATTTTCCAATTCATTTAAGTTTAGCAATATGCGTAATTAGAAAATAACTTAAAAGTAGGAAAAGTGGGGAAACTAAATATAAGAGAAACGAGACTTCCCGGGGATCATAAGTTCTTTGGTTGATTTCTGAAAAGACTTAGGAAAAAATAGAGCGCCATAACAAGCATGTGAATTCAACAATGTGTAGTATTATACACCGATCCAAATATATATGTCACATCCCTAAGTAATAAGCTATCACCAATCCAATCTAAGATCCACCTATTTATTAAATCTGCCAAATAGACAAAACCACAAAATAATATAAAATTCTAAAGCACACTTTCGTAGGCACCACAATTGCATTTAGTGTATGCAACAAGCCTTTAAACCCCTTGGTGTCCCGAGTGGATGAGTTTTTGTCTCGTGAGGCTTTATAGTGAACACCCACTATAACATCCAGTAGTTTTGGTTATTGTAATATCCATGTTCATAAATAAAAAGGTGATTTTACTTAGAAATTTTTGCATTTTCACTATACTACATGACTGACTTATGGATATCACTATTACAATTGCCACATCAACATATGCCTATATGTTGTAAACACTATGTATATATCAAGTCTGAGTTCCAAAAGTTATCATATGAATAAACCATGAATAAGAACAACTCAAATATAACAAGGATACCCTAAATTCCCATAGAAACCCTAGAAATCCCTTATAAACTAATATTTCAAGCAATGTAACCACAAAATGACAATTTACTATTATTAAACACTTTACACTGATTCTAATCCACCAAAGAAAGAAAAGTTAAATAATCACAAAACAATAGTATTCACTAATCACAAGCTAATTACAAGAAAATGACCTAAAACCAAGATTAACATATAAAATCCAACCTATAATTAATTAGACTCTAATCTTTTGCAGAAAAACATAAAACTCAATTAAGTATCATAATATGATCATACATTTATCTTGAACCAAGTTACAAATTATTAAAGCATAAAGTACAAGTTTTCAAAACATAGAACCATAATCTTATTTAAATAACCCTAGAATATGATCAACTTATATAAACCCTCAAACTAAGAATGTAGAACCCATAGAAGTCATAAACATACTATATAAGACTTAGAATAAGTGTACATTAAGATATAAGCCCTAAAACCCAAGTTAGAAAGTCATTAGGATTAATGACCTAAAAACCCTAATATTAAGAAATATACATGGAATCATCACATAGTTCTTTAAGGACAAGTATACAAATACTTATAGGACTTCATTAAGATTATAAGATTATATTAAGATAATGTACAAGTACCCTAATGCACAAGGTACAATATTTCAATGCATGACTTGTAAATTAGGTCAAAATAGGTATTTTCATTCTTTAGACATATTTACCTAAACTAAACCCTTAAACCAAGTGTGAGAACTCAATGGACACTTAAGACACAATTTCTAGGACCTAAATTAAGTTTACATCAGTAGCTAAGAGGAGGATAATCACATTTGCTAATATTAAACCCTAGATCATTAGAAAACCCTAATTTACAAATGTATACTTCCCATTTTCACGTCAAACCTTTGTTAAACATCAAACCAAGGACCCAAATCTCTTAAATAGAATGTATAATCCCTAATTGAGCCCTAATCATCCACTAATCACTTTCCTAAGCCCTTAATCACCAAAAACACAAAACATAATTTACAAGCCCTAGATTTTGAATCCAGTTTTGTAATTTCCCTCTAAAACACATTTTCAAACCATTTCCCTCCATTAAAAGTTTGAAAATATGAAATCCTAATTTCTCTCTCTATGGGCGATTCATAAAAACCTATTCCTTGCGCCGGCTTAATCTAATCTGATAAACATCATTCACTGATTAACGTTTGTTTATTGTTCATTACATGTTGATGTGTTAATTTTCGTAGCTAGTGTAGTGAGCGTGATAGGCTACGTGAATTTATTCGCTCCCTATTTCCACTGTGAACAGCTAGTACTGTTGATTAGTACAACATCATTTTTTTGTCTATTAACATCCTTTAATTTGTGCGACGTATTTAATAGATCTGGGTTTACCGGTTGTCTAGGGTTTATTTGGGTTGTGTATAGAATTAGGGTTTTTGTGTGGCGTTCTATTCAATTTTATTATAGTTTATTCTGGTGTCCCATATGGCGGCAGGTTGAAGGGTTGTGGTTGGTTCGCGTTAGGATCCTTAATTAGGGTTTCTTTGTTATTAGTGTTTTTAGAGAGATGGAGCAATTGGATCATTCTAAGCCTATTATGGGGAAAGGCACAGGCGCTGTGCGGAATACCTTAGCGACTAAAATTCGTAATGTAGATGGTAAGATTGTGGGTAAGAATGGCAATCCTATGCGTACGGTAGTAAGAACAACTGGACCTACTGACCAAGTTGGTCCCAATGAGATTTCTAATCTGGCTGGGTCAAGTACTAAGAGTACGTCTGAGCTGAAGGATGATACAATACCTGTTCTAGCGAGTGTTCCTTAGCAGAACAATGACAAGGTGGATTTGGTTGATCTAAGTGGGACGAATACCAGTAGTTCCCTCAATAGCCCTACTGTTTCTTTTGTAGAGGTCGTTCAACAAGTAAATGTTAGCCCTAAGACTGTTATTAAGAAAGTGGCAATGGTTCAAGAATTACGCAACCAGGAGAAGGTTATGGGTGCCAAGGTTGCTTTACCTCTTAAGGCGATGGAAGAGATTAAATCTCGGTTTTCTAACACGTTGTTTGGATACTTTATTGGCAAAAGGCTCGCGTACCCGCGTGTTGAGAACTATATAAAGAATGCGTGGGCAAAGTTTAAGATTAAGCGCATCCACTTGCATGATGAGTTCTTTTTGTTTCAATTTGACTCAAAGGAAGGTTTGGATCAGGTTCTTGAGAATGGTCCATGGTTAATTCGCAATGTGCCTTTGATGCTCAACATATGGACACCGTATACCATTTTGAAGAAGGAAAAGATTAAGAAGGCATCTGTATGGGTGAAATTACATCATGTGCCGATTGCGGCTTATTCTGAAGTAGGACTTATTCTTCTCCTAACGCAGATTGGTAAACCCTTAATGTTAGACTCGTATACGAGTAATATGTGTCTAACGTCATGGGGAAGAAGCACATATGCTAGGGCTTTAACTGAAGTGGATGCTACCAAAAAACTTGAAGACTCTATTGTTCTTGATATTCCTAAAGGTAAGGACAATGGCCATATGCTTGCTACGATCGATATTGAATATGAATGGAGGCCCCCTCGTTGTGATACATGTTTAATTTTTGATCATGAGAGCAATAAATGCCCTAAACTTCCTAAGGCGGTGGAGGTGGAGAAACTGGATGATGGTTTTACTGAGGTTCGTAAAAGGAGAAATAGGGGGACTCAGGGTCACAAGAATGTGCAGATTCAAGGGGTGAAGCTCAATAAACGACCTCTTAATTTGCAATTTAGAAGAGTTGAGAAGGGTGATTCATCTAAAACTGTAGGCAAGGCTAAGACCACGGTTAGCAAGCCCACGGTGAGTACTGTTATTAAACCACATGAGAAACTTAAAAATGTCGAAGTGACGACCTCCAATTCTTTTGGTCCTCTAGATGAGGAGTTGGATGATGGGGATGTTAAGCAGGGGAATGATACTCGCTAGTCAGATGTGCTAAATGTTAGTGATTCAGAAGCTGACGAGGAACTCATAATGGAAGAACGGTTCAGTCATAAACCTAATGATGGTTCGGAGGGGGCAAGCACTCCCGGTGTTCCAGGTTTCAATGATTAATGTTGGTACATGGAATATAAGGGGTTTAAACTTCTCCCCTAAACAAAATGAAGTGCGACAGGTGATCTCAGAGAATAATTTATCGGTTTGCGCTATTTTAGAATCTCATGTGGCTCAGTCTAATATTCATCGGTTATGCTTGTTGGTGTTTCGTCATTGGGACTGGACATCTAATGGAGCGTGGTGTAGTAAGGGCACTCGAATTATGTTAGGCTGGAATCAGAATGAGGTGGATGTGACTATTATTACTCAAGATGACCAAGAAGTGCATACCCGTGTTTGGATAAAGGCTGATAAGAAGGAGTTTTTCTGATCTTTCGTTTATGCCCATAATCGATACATTCCTCGGAGGGTTCTATGGCATAGCCTTGGTCAATACAAGGTGTATGTTCAGGATAGGCCGTGGTGTATATTGGGTGATTTTAATGCATCTTTGTTTTTGGCAGATTCTATGGCTAGCGGTTCTGGTATTGATATTGCTATGAGAGAATTTCAGGATTGTGTAGCCGGATATTGAGGTCATGGATGTGAAACGGACGAGTTTACAATACACTTGGAGTAAGAAACCATAGGGTACCGATGGTATTCTTAAGAAGCTTGATCATGTCTTGGCGAACTTGGAGTTTACTGTCCAGTTCGTTGGTTCTCATGCGGTGTTTAAACCATATAGAATATCGGATCATACTCCGTACGTTAGCTTTGGTTAAACCTAAACCTTTTAAGTTTTTCAATGTGTTAACTCAACATGAAAAGTTCTTGGAGGTTGTGCAGGATGGCTGGGCAATGCAAGTTAGTGGGTTCTATATGTTTGGCGTTGTGAAACGTCTTAGACATTTAAATAAGCCTCTTCGAAAGCTTATGTATGATAAAGGAAATTTACATGCAAATGTTAAACGGTTGCAGGATGAATTGGATCAGCTTCAAACTCAGCTTGACTTGGACCCGTTCAATACAAGACTTAGTGTTAAGGAAGCAGATTGTGTTCGGGAATTTAACATGGCAATTATTGAGGAAGAGCATTTTCTTAAACAAAAAGCCAAAATTCATTGGCTTAAAGAGGACGATGTCAATTCTGCTTATTTTCACAAGGCGGTTAAAGCTCGTGTAAGTAGGAGTAGGATTGATGGTATCATGAATGCTGGTGGGGAGCTGTTTGAAAGAGAAATGGTTTCTGGAGCTTTTGTAGCCCATTATGAAATGTTTTTGGGTATGCAAGGTGAGGTTGAAAATTTGGATATGGAGGACCTGTTTAAGAATAGTTTGTCGGACCATGTGGCTACATCCATGACTAATGCGATCTCGGCTGATGAGGTGAATGAGGCAATGTTTTCTATGGGTGATGACAAGTCGCCGGGCCCAGATGGCTATACTGCCACGTTTTTTAAGAGAGCTTGGGAAGTTGTAGGTCATGATATTACTAATGCTGTTTGTGAATTTTTCAGGAATGGGAAGTTATTAAAAGAGCTCAATCATACCATTATCGCTCTCATTCCTAAGATTCAATCTCCTATGCGTATTAATGACTATCGCCCTATATCATGTTGCAATGTTTTGTTTAAATGCATTAGCAAGATAATTGCTAATCGTATTAAACATTTCTTGAAGGATTTAGTGAGCCCTAATCAGTCGGCGTTTATTCCAGGTCGAAAAATAGCCGATAATATTCTGTTGACTCAAGAATTAATGCATAATTATCATTTGGATCAGGGTACTCCTAGATGTGCATTCAAGGTGGACATTCAGAAAGCTTATGGTACTGTCGATTGGAGTTTTTTGGAGCAGATTCTTAAGTGTTATGGTTTTCATCAGCGTATGGTGACTTGGATTCTTGAGTGTGTGACAACTACGTCTTATTCGATATGCATCAATGGGTCGTTACATGGTTATTTTAAGGGTCGTAGAGGGCTTCGTCAAGGAGATCCTTCATCCCCTTATTTTTTTACGCTTGTGATGGAAACGCTTACGCTCATGCTTTAGAGGAGGTTTCAGGTCTCAGGTTTATTTACTTACCATCGTTACTGTTCAAAGTTGGAGCTCATCAATTTATGTTTTGCAGAGATCTGTTCTTATTTGCTTATGGTGATGTTCAGTCTGCTATTGTCATAAAGGAATCATTGGATGAGTTCAAGAGTGTTTCAGGTTTATCCCCTAGCTTGCCCAAGAGTACGGCGTATTTTTGTAACGTGTTAAATCATACAAAACTTGCTATTCTCCATACTCTTCCATTTGAGGAAGGAAGATTTCCAGTAAAGTATCTTGGTGTTCCTTTAGTGTCGACGAGGCTGTTGATTAGGGACTGCAATGAACTTGTTGAACGAGTTAGGTCTCACATTAACGACTGGAAGAATAAAGCTCCGTCCATTGCTGGCAGGCTGCAATTGATTAAGTCGGTTCTTGGGTCGATGCATATCTATTGGGCTTCGGTTTTTATTCTCCCTCATCGCATTCTATTTAATATTGAGCACCTAATGAGATCGTTTCAATGGTCACATGGGAGTTCAAAGAAAGGAAAAGCGAAGGTTGCATGGGATGTGGTATGTCTTCCTAAATCAGAAGGGGGATTAGGTATTCGTAGACTTGGTACGTTTAATTTGGCGCTAATGGTAACTGACATTTTGAAGCGGTTGAACCTGAAGGAATCGCTTTGGGTGAAATGGATAAATGTGTACAAGTTGAAAGAAAGGAATTTATGGGATATTCCTGAGCGTGGTAATATGTCGTGGGGATGGAGAAAGGTGCTACAGCTTCGGCCTATTATTAGGGGGTTTATTTGGTCCAGGATTGGTGATGGCCAGGATTCCTCTATATGGTTCGATAGGTGGTGCCAGAATAGCCTGTTGGTCCCTCGGATTACACCCAGGGATATAGCTAGAGCTGGGTTGAATCTCAATTCCAAGATCAGAGACGTGTGTGGTAATGGGGGTGTGGAATGGCCGGATGCTCTCATGGCTAAGTACCCCTTCCTTGATTCTTGTCGTGTGCAGGTTGTTCAAGGATTAAAGGATGTTTTGGAATGGCATGATCGACATGGTGTGGTTAAGCCTTTTACTGTTTGTCAGGTTTGGTCTGATATTCGGTTTGTAAATGATAGAGTAGCGTGGTATCATATGGTGTGGTTTCCGGCCTGTATCCCCCGTCATTCTTTTCATTTATGGCTAATTATTAAGCGGACGTTGAAGACTCAGGATCTTATTTCTCCTTGGGATTACTCGACTTCTCTTGGTGCGGTTTGCTCGTTATGTGGTGCTCAACAGGATAGCCATGAGCATATGTTTTTTGAATGCTCCTTTTCGGGTAATGTGTTGAATAATGTTCGACAGTTAGCGGGGCTGAGTAATGTTCCTCCATCTATGGACCATATTCTTCAGCGGATTCTTCCATTTGCAGGTAAACGTTCATCAGCCAGCATTATAGCTAAGTTGGTGGTCGCTGCGTCTACTTAATTTATTTGGCAAGAAAGAAATAGGAGGCTGTTTAAGGGCACAAGACGCACGGTAATACAGGTTACTGAATGTGTTATTGCTAATGTTCGTCTCAAGCTGATGTCTAGTAGGCTGAAGAAGTCTAAAGTTGGCATTCGTGTAGCCAGACAATGGGATCTTCAAGAGAAAATTTTTGTTTTATGATTAGGAGTTATTCTTGCTGTCTATGTACCTGTAGGTGATTTTTTCCTATAGGGGTTATTTGTTATGTAATAACTAATTAGTGTGATCAAATGGCATGTCATTTGATAGGGGTGGTTCAAGCTTTGCTTGAGGTTAATGTGACACTTCAGTCACATTCCAGTTGTACTTAATGGTTTTTTGGTGTAATATATTTTACCGGGGATGAATTATCACTTTTACCCAAAAAAAAATTTGAAAAACTGATATTTATAAAACCTAAGATATTTTAGGAGTGTGACAAGTAGGTGGATCACCTCCTTGCTTGCTACACATCATCATTCTTATCTATATATTATCGTGACTTATTTTGGACCACAAGGAAAGATTAGGACTAAGCTATAAGATATGAACTTGTATAGATCTTCACTAGCCTTCATTAGTCACCCCTCTATCTATCTTACACGCTTGAATGCATAACTTGCAGGATAAGGGTGAAAACAAGTATAAATAGGGGTGAAATGCTTCATTTTAAACTTGCACCCTGTTTCCTTTGTATCTCATACCCATTCTCTATTTCCACCTCTATGTACGTCTTAATAAATCCCAAAAGACCAAAAACCAGGTCTAGAAGCTAGCCATTGATGCTCTTGAAGCTTTGATAGCAAGTTGTGTTCATAAGAAGCCAAAAGGAGCCATTTTGGAGCTACCTAGGTAAATCTATGTTAAACAAGGCTTTTATCTTGTTATAAAGTTCAATTAGACTTTTTATAATGCCAAAAATATGTTAGAAAGATAATCCAAAAGAAACTAAGTCATTTCATCATTTTAAAGGAAAGTTATAAGTTAGATGTCTTAAAACCCTAGTTTTGTAATATACATAAAATAATGAGCAAAAACCAATTTCAAAAGCTATAGTTCTGAATAAATGTTTTTATTACGATTATAAATGTGTTCATAAACTTTGTTTTCAAATCCTAGATCATTTGGATCATTTTTGAGCTGGTTATGTGATTTTTACAAGTCCAGGGACTACAACTGTCATTTTTGAAACTATAAATCATTTTGGGTCAAAAGTGTCTTTTTATGAAAGTAAAAGCGATAAAAATAAATGTTGTAAAGTTTAAGACCCTAAGGTTAAATAATGAAGGTTTAAATTGTAATTTATGAAACTATATACTTAAAGGGTAAAAAGTGTAATTACACCAAACTATAACAACAAGGACTATTTTTACCAACATTGAAACTAAAAATGTAATAAAATATGTTGTGTCATGTTATTAGGGAGCTTTGTACAGAGATGTTCCATCTCGATATTACGTTTTAACTGAGTGGTTGGGTTTACGATTTAAAGTGCGCTCGCTCCTCAAACGTTTATACAATGGCTTCTGAGTATGATGGCCCGAACAATTATACTATTACTCCAAATTAATTCAATAAAATAATGTTACTTAAATAGAATGAACTCAGAGACTAACACATGATATATATGCATATTGTGTGTCAATACAGATTCCGTGAGGACGTTGTGGTTGGAAAATCAAAAGACTCTATAGGCTAAGGTGAGTTTATAGCCTCATATTTTAAAAGCTTATAAACAATTTGAAAACCCGTGAGGGGGATATATGCAAAACTGGAATACAAGTGTTTTTGTATGCTTCTTATATGATTATTGACACTATGTTACTTGTTGCCATCAAAAGTCCATTTTTAATCATGAACCGCTAATCATTTATTAAGGGCTAATATCGTGAATATTACTATTGGAGACTGACATGTCCTATCTGGGCAAGTCGCACTTGCTAACAGCTAATGGTCCATTCCTAGGCTAAACAGATATGCTTTATTTTGCTAAAACTCAGGATAGTCTGCAATCTTCCTGCTTAAGGGCAATTTGTTGGATATTTCTGATAATGCCTAGTCGCGGGTCATGAGCTAGTGCAATAAGAATCGATGAATTTAAAACTGGGTGTATAACACTATAGCCTGAGAGTCATACTTGTATTCAAATCATGTTTAAAACCTATAAATTCACTCAACCTTTGTATTGAATTTAAGCATATATCTCAGGTGAATGAAGACCGGCGTACTGCGAAGGGTGGTGTCTTGAATAAGTTATCATTCTATCAATAAAACTAGATCATTGGGAAACCTGTGTTTGTAGAGCGTATGTACAGTTTTATTAAACTCTTATTTAAATAAATGAATGATAAAATTTGTTTTATAAAAATGTCTTTTTAGCATTTTCTATTATTGTGACTATGATACTATGAAGTAATACCTCATATCAATGTTCCGCTGTATAAAGGTAAAATGGGGTGTTACAGATTGGCATCCGAGCTTGCAGTTATGGAGAATAAGGTTTTCCTAAAAAATAACTGAGATTTTGAAATTTTCAAGACTATTAGCCATCAACAGCGCCAACGTAAGATTTTTATCCCTTTAGTACCATATCTTATGTTATTATGGTATAAAATCTACAAGGATGTCTACTTCCACCAATATTCTCATCTTCGACGATGATGAAAGAGATATTCCGATGTTCACTCCATCTTCCACAGATGTGCGTGTTTTGAATTTGTCTTTTTACGATACCCCTGAAGTACAAGAATATTTCTCACATCAAACTGAAGTGATGAATAGTACACCTTCACCTACGTCTCATTTTCTGTTACCTGAGGATCTTTATTCATCTACCAATCGAAGTAGCGAAGAGCCTTATGAAACTGAAGAGGTCTCTAGAGCACGGATTTTAGAAAAGCACGATCAACAATTATTTGCAATTGCAAGTCATCTCGATGAAATTTCCTTAGAAGCTTTTAGAAGAGTAGAAAGTAATGCTAGAAATTTGATAAGAGGAAGAAAAGAAATTGAAGAGTTTACGCAGTTGGAATATAAAATGGACGTTACCTGACGCCATAATATTAAACTGAGTAGAAGAATGCATCATTATGAAGTAACGATGGCAAGAATTGATAAGGAGAACGTTGAACTGAGAGAAGGACTTATGAGAACTGGGCTTAATTTAGAAACACTCATTGAAGATCTCAAAACTACTCAACAATCTAACTTCGGGTATATTTTGGAAAGAATTGAGGAGATTAAAATGAGAAATTAAGCTTAGAAATCTAGTCTCAGTTTGTAAAAATGTACTGTTTCCTTTATGTAACAGCAATGCTTATCGTGTAAATATGAACGATAAGTTGTTAATAAATAAAGAAGTGTGCTTTTGTTCTTGAAAACTCTTGTCATTTTGTCATAGTTTTATCATAATTCATATTATGAATCCTCATATATAAATTTGTTAAGAAATTCGTCATTCATATTATGAATCCTCATA
The DNA here is from genome assembly GCA_025667525.1 of Glebionis coronaria. NCBI lineage: Eukaryota > Viridiplantae > Streptophyta > Magnoliopsida > Asterales > Asteraceae > Glebionis > Glebionis coronaria. The sequence continues at coordinate 102,590 of JANFOE010001392.1, read as the reverse complement.
TATGAAATTCTCATAAGAATGGGAACTCGACAATGATATATTAAATTTATTCCATACTTCACGTATGAAAATTTAATATCAAGTGTTATTATGTGGTAGGATGGCTCCTACAAGAGCATCAACATCTGCGACAATAAATATGACACCAGAAGAAATAAGGCAATTGGTTGCTGAGAGTGTGACTGCAGCTTTGCAAGCACAAGACACCAATGTAGTCGGAGCAAGTAATGGAAATGCTGCTAGAAGAGAAGTTCCTGTTGAAAGAAGATGTACTTACAAGGATTTCATGAACTGCCAGCCTTTTAATTATAAAGGATCTGAAGGAGCTGTTGGACTTATCCGCTGGTTTGAGATAACTGAATCAGTATTTGTTTGTAGTGACGGTTCTAAAGAAAATAAAGTGAAGTTTGCTATGGGACATTAGTAGAAGAAGCTTTATCTAGGTGGATTGCTTATGTACAACCCATTGGGATAGAACAAGCTTATCGTATTCCATGGAATGAATTCAAAAATCTGCTAACTAAGAAGTAATGTCCTCGCAATGAGATTAGGAAAATGGAGGAGGAATTCAATAATTTAGCAGTGAAGGAGAATAATCTTAAAGCTTATATCCAAAGATTTCAGGAATTAGCATCACTATGTCCGAACATGGTACCTAATACTGAAAATTTGATGGAAGCTTTTATTGGAGGACTGCCTAGAAGCATTGAAGGGAATGTTACTGCCTCTAAACCCCAAACTTTAGAGGAAGTTATCACCATTACTCAAAGGTTAATGGATCAAGTGATAAGGTATAATCCTGCACCAATAGCAAACAATAACACGAGGAAGTTTGATGATAGGAGGAATTTTCCTATTAATCGTAATTTCTAGAAGAATAGTTGTCGTAATTATAATCAAGGCAATAATCGTCAGCAGCAGAACAAAAGAAATGATGTTTCTAAATTTTATGCTGTAACTACGAACACTGGTTATAATGGAAGACAACCCTTTTGTCAGAAATGTTCTCTACATCACACAGGTTTTTGCACTATCAAGTGTCAGAACTGTGGAAAAACAGGACATCAGACCAGATTCTACAAAAGTTAAAGGACCAACTACTGGGAGTAATCAAATTCCGGTAACTAAGGTTTGCCATAACTATGGAGAAAAAGGGAATCTGGTAAATGAGTGCCTTAAAGAGAGCAATGACAGAGGAAAAAGCTTATTTGCTGAACGATACTCATCAAGATCAGAATACGGTTACGGGTATGTTTCATCTAAATCAACATCTGGTTAAAGTAATATTTGACTCAGGAGCTGATAGAAGTTTCATATCTATTAAAATTGCTGCTAAGTTAGGTATACCGACTGTTTCCATGAATACTAAGTACGATGTAGAAATGGCAGATGGAAAAATAGTTAGCACTAATACTGTTATTCAAGGATGTATCATTACTTCATTACGTAAATCCTTTGAAATCAACCTTATGCCAATTAAGCTCGGTAGCGTTGACATAGTCATAGGGATGGATTGGTTATCTAAATACCATCCTAAAATCTTATGTGACGAGAAATCCGTTCAAATTCCTATTAACGGTGAAGTTTTGGTTGTCCATGGTGAACGAAGTAAGACTCGACTAAATCTCATATCATGCTTAAAGATAAATCAGTATGTATCCCGAGGTAGTCAATTTTTCTTAGTTTAAGTGACGGAAAAACTGCAAGAAGCAAAGCGACTAGAAGATATTCCGATAGTTAGAGATTTTCCTGAAGTATTTCCCGAAGAATTACCAGGTTTGCCACCTGAAAGTCAAGTTGAATTCCAAATCTATTTGATACCAGGAGCAACACCAATTTCTAAAGCACCTTATCTATTAGAACCTTCAGAAATGCAAGAATTGTTAAGTCAAATCCAAGAACTAACTGATCGAGGATTTATTAGACCAAGTATATCGCTGTGAGGAGCTCGAGTCTTATTTGTGAAAAATAAGGATGGATCTGTATCGATTATCGTGAGTTAAACAAACTTACTATAAAGAATCGTTACCCATTACCCAGAATCGGCGACTTATTTGATCAACTTCAAGGATCAAGCTTATATTCGAAAATTGATATACGGTCAGGTGATCATCAATTAAGAGTTAAGGAAGTCGACATTCCTAAAATTGCTTTCAGGACACGATACGGACATTATGAATTTCAAGTTATGCCTTTTGGTTTAACCAATGCACCAGCTGTTTTCATGGACCTCGTGAACAGAGTGTGTAAGCCTTACTTGGACAAATTTGTAATCGTGTTTATCGATGATATTCTTATTTACTCTCGTAATAGAGAAGAACATGCCAAGCATCTTGGTATAATTCTCGAGTTACTTAAGAAGGAGGAGTTGTATGTGAAGTTCTCGAAATGCGAATTCTTGATCAATGTTGTTCAATTCCTAGGACATGTCATTGATAGCCAAGGTATTCGTGTGGATCCTGTGAAGATTGAAGCAGTGAAAAAATCGAGTAAGCCTAGTACGCCTATGCAAATTAGACGATTTTTAGGACTATCTGGGTATTATCGAAGATTTATCGAAGGTTTTTCAAAGATTGCTAAAGCCTTGAAAGAATTAACTCAGAAAAACAAACCGTTTGTCTGGGGAGATAGTCAAGAGATAGCTTTTCAATTATTGAAACAGAAGTTGTGTGAAGCACCTATCCTAACATTACCAGAAGGTAACGATGACTTTATCGTTTACTGTGATGCATCTATTCAAGGAATGGGAGCAATGCTTATGCAAACGAATAAAGTTATTGCTTATGCATCAAGTCATCTTAAACCGAATGAGAAGAATTATACTACTCATGATCTAGAATTAGGAGCAGTAATATTTGCTCTAAAGATCTGGCGACATTACCTCTATGGTACGAAGTGTGTAGTATTTATCGATCACGAGAGTCTTCAATATATTCTTCATCAGAAAGAATTGAATATGAAACAACGACGTTGCTTAGAATTAATTGCTGATTACGATTGTGAAATTCGTTATCACCCAGGTAAAGCCAATGTAGTAGCTGATGCTTTAAGTTGAAAGGAACGTGTTAAGCCGTTACAAGTTAAATCATTAATGATAACTCTTTTACCAAAGTTACCTACCCAAATTATCGAAGCGCAAGAAGAAGCACTCAAAGTAGAGAATGTTGGAGCAGAGAAATTAAGAGGAATGGATAAAGAATTTGAAGTTCGTCAAGATGGAATTCGTTGTATTAAAAATCGTAGTTGGTTACCTGCATATGGTAATTTAGGAGATTTGATTATGAACGAGTCTCATAAATTAAAGTATTCTATACATCTTGGTTCCGACAAGATGTATCAAGATCTGAAGAAACTCTATTGGTGGCCTAACATGAAGGCAATCATAGTAGAATACGTTGGCAAGTGTTTAACGTGTGCAAGAGTTAAAGAAGAGTATCAAAAACCATCTGGTCTATTGATACAACCATAGATTCCAATATGGAAGTGGGAAAGAATTACGATGGATTTTGTGACTAAATTACCTAAGACATCAAATGGACATGACACCATCTGGGTTATTGTCGATTGTCTTACAAAATCTGCACGATTTCTTCCTATTAAAGAGACTGATAGTATGGAAACTCTTTCGAGATTGTACATTAAAGAAATAATCTCACAACACGGAGTGCTTGTATCTATTATCTCAGATCGTGATAGTCGTTTTACATCTGTATTTTGGAAATCAATGCAAAGTGCCTTAGATACTCAATTGGATATAAGTACGGCATATCATCCACAAACAGATTTACAAAGTGAAAGAACAATTCAAACTCTCGAGGATATGCTAAGAGCTTGTGTGATAGATTTTGGAAAAGGATGGGAGAAACATCTACCTTTAGTAGAATTCTCTTATAACAATAGTTATCATGCTAGTATTAAATCAGCGCCTTTCGAAATACTTAATGGAAGAAAGTGTCGGTCGCCTGTTTGTTGGGCTGAAGTTGGAGATATTCAACTAACAGGACCAGAAATAATAAATGAAACTACTGAAAAGAATGTTCAAATCTGACAACGATTACAAGCTGTACAAGATAGACAAAGGAGTTACGCTAATACTAGACGGAAACCTTTAGAATTTGCAGTAGGAGATCGTGTTATGTTGAAAGTTTTACCTTGTCAAGGAGTTACACGATTCGGAAAGAAAAATAAACTGAATCCAAGGTCTATAGGACCATTCAAAATAACCAAAAGAATTGTCCTTGTGGCATATAAACTAGAGCTTCCTAAAGAGCTTAGTAATGTTCATAATACTTTTCATGTTTCGAATCTTAAGAAGTGCTTATTTGATGAATCTCTCATCATACAGGTGAAAGAACTTCAACTCGATGGTAAGCTAAATTTTATAAAAGAGCCGGTGGAAATTATGGATAGAGAAGTGAAACGCTTGAAGCAGAGCCATATCCCAATAATTAAGGTACGATGGAACTCGAAAAGAGGACCTGAGTATACTTGGGAACGTGAAGATCAATTATGAGCTAAATATCCACATCTGTTTTCTTCTGTTAAACCTAGTTCTAGTTAAATATCTGGGCGAGATTTTAAATAAGGGAGAGAGACTATAACATCTGGTAGTTTTGGTTAATGTAATATCCATGATCATAAATAAAAAGGTGATTTTACTTAGAACTTTTTGCATTTTCACTACACTACATGACTGACTTATGGATCTCACTATCACAATTGCCACATCAACATATGCCTATTTGTTGTATACACTATGTGTATATCAAGTCCGATTTCTAAAAGTTATCATATGAATAAACCATGAATAAGAACAAGTCAAAGATAACAAGGATACCCTAAATTCCCATAGAAACCCTAGAAATCCCTTATAAAATAATATTACAAGCAATGTAACCACAAAATGACAATGTACTATTATTAAACACTCTACACTAATTTTAATCCACCAAATAAAGAAAAGTTAAATAATCACAAAACACTAATATTCCATAATCATAAGCTAATTACAAGAAAATAACCTAAAACTAGATTAACATATAAAATCCAACCTATAATGAATTGACTCTAATCTTTTGAAGCAAAACCAAAAACTCAACTAAGTATCATAATATGATCATACATTTATCTTGAACCAAGTTACAAATTATTAAAGCATAAAGTACAAGTTTTCAAAGCATAGAACCGTAATCTTATTTAAATAACCCTAGAATATGATAAACTCATATAAACCCTCAAACTAAGTATGTAGAACCCACAGAAGTAATAAACATACTATATAATACTTAGAATAAGTGTATATTATGATATAAACCCTATGTACCCAAGTTAGAAAATCATTAGGATTAAGACCTAAAAACCCTAATATTAAGAAATATACATGGAATCATCACAAAGTTCTTTAAGGACAAGTATAAAAGTACTTATAGCACTTAATTAAGATTATAAGATTATATTAAGACAATTTACAAGTACCCTAATGCACAAGGTACAAGATTTCAATGCATGACTTGTAAATTAGGTCAAAATAGGTACTTTCACTCTTTAGACATGTTTACCTAAACTAAACCCTTAAAACAAGTGTGAGAACTCATTGAACACCTAAGACACAATGTATAGGACCTAAATTAAGTTTACATCAGTAGCTAAGAGGAGGATAATCACATTTGCTAAGATTAATCCCTAGATCATTAGAAAACCCTAATCAACAAATGTATACTTCCCATTTCACATCAAAGCTTTGTTAAACTTCAAACCAAGCACCCAAATCTCTTAAACATAATGTATAAACCCTAATTAAGCCCTAATAATTCACTAATCACTTTCCTAAGACATTAATCACCAAAAACACAAAACATAAGTTACAAGCCCTAGATTTTGAATTCGGTTTTGTAATTTCCCTCCAAAACACATTTTCAAACCATTTTCCTGTATTCCAAGATTTAAAACCTGATATTTATCAATCCTAGTATATTTTAGGAGTGTGACAAGTAGTAGGATCACCTCCTTGCTTGCTACACATCACCATTCTTATCTATATGTTGTTGTGACTTATTTTGGACCACAAGGAAGGATTAGGACTAATCTATAAGCTATGTGTAACACCCCCAAATTTATACAACTCAATACAGCGGAAGACTAGTTGGTGTTACAGGATAGCACATTACTCACATCATAGACAACGCAAAAAAAATCGCGTCGTTTAATAATAAAGCATTTCCATTCATAAATATCAAAGTTACATCGGTCCCAAGTCATTATATTTCATACAAAGTTTTACAAAGTATTTGAATGGAAAATATTGTTTAAGTGCGGGCCATGAATTCTTGGCGTCTTCCCGAGAATTACCTTCAAGTACCTGAGATAAAACATGTTAAAAGAAAAGGTCAGCGATAACGCCGAGTGAATTCATAGAGTTTAATATAATCCATCAATATAATATCAGTATAAAATTATTACTGAAAATCAATTTGTACAAATCTTTGTAATAGGCCATAAAATAGCCAAAGTCATTTTATACAAATCCTTATCGAAAATCATAATATAGGTATTTGCCTTAAAAATCATTATAGGAGCCAATGTCGTAAAAACATCATACAATACGTCTTACGACGTTGTATAAAGTTAAATAAAAACCGTATATGAATATGGTTACGAAAACCAAAACACAAACATAATATCATTAGTATGACCCCATATTGCTAGTCAGGCAATACATCGTAATTCGTAGCGTACAGCAGTATTTCGTTAATTTGGATTATTATAAGCCGCATGACATTGTTACCTTAATAAACCAACAACGGGTAGCTAACCCGATACTCAATTTGCCCATCTAAAGTAGCGTGTCGTCACAAAGGTCAAGCTATGGAAATCTTCTCATACATAAATTCGCTTACCAATCAATGTGGCACGACGGGGATCAACCGTCCAGGCGCGAACTGGGGTGATCGTCCCCAAATAGTACTATTATATGCACAAGCGTCTACCAAATCCCGGTAGTTCACAATTCATGCTAATGGGACTTTTAGTGACATAACCTAACTTTAATAATACATTTTTATTTCATCTATCAGGTCCTTTAATCATTCATAGGGTCATACAATCGGGTCATACAATCATTCGGGTCCAAATCAATAAACAAACAATCGGGACAAATGGTGTCCTATTTTGTAAAAACTAACATGTTATCTCCCTCGCGGGTTTATAAAACATTTATAAAAACATTTAAAAGAGTGCGAGGCTATGAACTCACGTTGATGTGGGAAGGCGGGTTATCGGCAATTTGGACGTACAGTACGTGCTTCAATAACGGAAACCTAGACAAATAATACTCGTCTTAGACTCATGTCCAATGACTTTATAAAAATAAAAATTATGTATACATATGATGATTTTATATATATGATGATCAAGTGGGTTTACATATTCTCATTTACTCATTTTTGTGTTATGTGTCGATAACTTATATACCAGTTTACTAGTTTTACCTATTTACGTGTTTTAAGTCCAATAAACCTATTATAAGTTTATTAACTTGTATTAATCCATTTTATACTTATATTATCAGTATTTAAACTTTACAAGCTGGGCCCAAATGGGTTAAGTCCAATAACTTCTTTTTATAAGTGTTTAACTTATTTAGTCCAATTATTAGTCCAATAAGTTAACTTAGTCCGTTAATGTCCGTATGTTATATAGTTCGGGTTTTATCGGTTTTTACTTGTTATATATGTTTATATATCAGTATATTAGTTTTATAAAGTTTACATTAGACGGGTCCAACCGTCTAAGTTTTATTTAGCAAAAACGTTAATTTTATGGTAATAGCCGAAAAAGTCGTAAAAATCAAGTTTATAGTTTTTATTACTTATAAGTATTATTCCACTACCATTTTTATAATTTATACACTTATTTAACCTCTTACATATTTATATAAATAAAATCCATAAATTAGTGGGTTTTTATTTTACATTTTATACAATATAATTTTGAGTGCTTATATAATAATAATAAACATTAATTCTCAAAATCTGATTTTTATTTTCATATTCACCAAAACTGCCATATCTAGAGTTTTATATGGAGATAGAAGTTCAAAGTTTTATCACATAAACTACATGATATGTTCTCCATTTAACTCTTCTATAGATACTGTTGAAGCATCCTCTAAGTATTTTCTAAAAATCGTCCAAAACAGTGAACTCAGATTTGTACCTTAAACTTGTTTTGATCATATCTCACTCATTACATTGATTCCATTGCATGGCCAACTCTCACATGTGTACAAGACCCATATCTTACTGTAAATCCATTAATCTATGCCATTTTATCAGCTCATGACATGTTTCTTTACTCTTTTATACAGACATCAATTTTAAGCAAGATTTTAACCTTGTTTCTTATAGTTTTTCACCTTTTTAATCATATTTATCAACACCAAATCCCCACACAATACTTTTATCATCATATAATCATCATATACATATACAATAGGAAATAAAATACATGATTACATAATTAAAATAACAAGAAGATGGGGAGAACACTCTTTATACCACCATGATGATGTAGGTTGTGATCAAAACATGGATTTTGATGGAGAAACTTGTGCATAGCCAAGACCATATTCAAGACCACCAATCTTCATGAAAACCTTGTGGAAAATCAGCCCTAATACTCCATGGAAACTCCTCCTTGGATGTTATAACTTGCACCAATCTTCATCTTTTTGAATGGAGATTAACATATGTTAATTATAACATATGTTTGTGGTTAAAATTTGTATGAATGGGGTGTTTTGTGTGGAATAGTGGACGGCACATAGGGAGAACAAGAGAGAAAGTGTGTGTTGTTTGCATATATGGAAATGGGAGTAGTGAGTTGGCTAGTGGTTTTAGGTAAGTTGTTAGCTTCATTTGTAAGCATAAAGGACAAGTGTATAACTTGTTTATAAGGCTTTGACACCTCATGGTGTTAGTAGCTAAGTTAAGGCCAGTTTTGGAGTGGGGGTGGGACAAGTGTCCCACTTGTCTCATCCCCATTTATTTACGGGTACTCCTCGATTCTAGTTTCCTTGATTTGCGTGCCCTCGGGTCGTTTTACGAAAAACGTTTTTATAAATTATGAATCAATGTCACAAAACGAATCTAATAAAAATTGTCTCATCAATAACTGAGTTCGAAAACGTAAATACGTAATCCTAAGGTTTCCGGTTTAGTCGTAAAGGACGTTAAAATAAAATCGTAAGTCCTAATCTCTTTTCGTAAATTTGTGAGTTTATGAACCAACACAAATTTAAAACTCCAAAATAATATTCACGGATAATTTTATTTTCTGAAATGTCGGACTGTCACCAAAGACGGTTTATTTAAACGTAAGCACGTAACGTTGAATCCTCCGGTTTAGACGTAGTCGACGCTACTTCAAGAGGTAAATCCAAATTACTTCCCAAAAATAAGTGAGTTCATATTGTAACATTAAAATAATGTTTTCAAATAAATATTGAGAATAAAATATCAACCATAAATTGACGGATTGTCACAGCATTTACCCCTAAACAGGATCTTTGTCCTCAAAGATCATCTTACCTTACTACTCGCTTCTTATAGAGTTAAAGCCATGTGGGTATTTCCTCCACATTCGGTCTTTTATCACAAGTGTAATTCATTACAATACGCGAGTTTCATCAAACATAACTACGGGAATAAGATCAGGCTAAATGTTGACTTACTTTCTCTATCCATGATGTTCACGGGTTTCTGATGAATGCAACTTTTCGCCGATCTAAACTTTACTAAAAAACAATCAGATTCTCACTTGATAGACATTTTATCAAGTTCGATTTATGAAACATAATTCACGCAGCTTTTGAAGTCATAGGGTAGATCCAACTTATATGCCTTTCAAACCAATCTTTTATGTCATCTCAATGGTCCCATACAACGGGGACTTATATCCCATGATTTGTCAGATCATTAATTCATTTTTCCAAGGTTAAATTTTTTGGCATAACTTCGCTACCCATCTGGCACTTCAAGTTCTATATTTCATATTCACATAACCTCCTACCTACTACCGGCAGTCAATATTCAGATCCTAATTTCAACAATCATTTCAGGTCTCGCGGGTCAGGTATTTTGTAAGGTTAGGTTCGCCATCATAGGAAACCTTAAACCTAAAAGACATGTCCAACTCACAGTGGGTGTATGTCGAGTGTCTTCATCTCACCTCCTGCTTACAGATGCTCTAATATTTAGATCCTAACAAGATTCGATCTTGATCCTAATACGATAATTATCAATGATAATCCTTCCTAAGGAAAGCGATTATACGGTCTATTACCAAAGGTCAATCATTCAAACATAGAACAATACTTATATTACTTTGTATAGTTACTTTACCTCGTCCCTGCGATTTGGGGTGGTATATAGTACTCTCATCAAGGTTCGTTCTCAATGATTTCTGAGCAAATCTCTAGAAATTCGATGCGAAGCGAGGATCTTGATAAAGATGTTTGATACAGGCACACTATGTTTACATAACTCTTTTGCATTTATCATTAACGGGAATGATATTAGCAGATTTGGCCAGTCTCTCGACGATGACCCACATCGAATCAAATTCAGATGATGACCTTTGCGATAGCTAGACGTTTACTAATGTATGAGGCAATGTCTGCCTTCATAATTTGCCATCAGTACAACTTCTTCTGCTAATGATACATTTAATCAGAAATGGCAGGAATAGAATACTTATACTTACAAATTCCAACATAATTACATCTCATAATCTCCATATTTAGACAATCACAAGTGGTCTTTAAAAACATTTAACGCTATTAGCTTCTCAATTTTAATGGTTCACATTAACCGCGAATCCCTTTTATTATCTATATTATCCTTTTTATAAGCATCAGCTATATTTTAAATTGTTCGGCAATTTATTTTGCACCTTTATTAATAAGAAATACATCGTAATTGATTCTTTATCCTTTCCTGATGGTATAATTATCATGTCCATATTTATTCAAAAATTATTTCTTCACATTTTCTGAGTTTTAGTTTCTTCTCAACTATCATTTTTATCCATTTTACTCAATCCGTCGTCTAAAGCGTCGATAATTATTACAATTAATTAAATAATTATTAGTTAATTTTTATGAAGCGTAAACGTAAAAGTTTTAAATCTCTTAGTTCGACCAATTATATAAAATGTTCAAAAGTAAATTTGAATTTAATTAACACGATTTTTGTTGATTTATCGAAAATAATTAATAAGATTCGTAAATGTTCGAAAAACCTTTTTTTATATTTTGGGCAAAATTTTCTTAGTTGAAAAGCAAAAATTGTTGTTTCAAATTTTTAAGTCATGGTTTTAAATGGTTTCCTCAATCCTTGTTAAGTTGTCCTAAGGTATACACGAACATTTACCCCTAAACAGGAGTTTAGTTAAATGTTCTGGGTATAAGGGAATAATCCCTTAAAAATCCTTTGTTAAAACATTTGTCAAAATATATTTGCACTTTCTTTTTAGTAATACTCAAAGTCTTAAAAGGGCTCTTAATTTTTGAAGAGTCAATTTATATTCCATTATCTATTAATCACATAGTTACATCATGTAAAAGATTAAGTCTTTAATCACATGTTAATTATTCGAGGTACATGTTTTTATTGTTTGGCCAATTCAGGGCAATCTATAATTAATTATTAACTCATTCTTATTCTTATAAACAAACAAATAATCCTTAATGATCACGAGCATGAATTTATCAAATTACAGCCTACACACGTGATTCACCAAATTTATGAATGCTACATGTGTATTAGTCAATCCAAACGTCACCACGTGAAACTCGTAATGTTCATTACAAGTACCGGATGTAGTGATTGGTATACATGATCTTTTCCGCAGATGCGAAGTTGATGATAACCATGCCGTGGATCAAAAACATACACTAGAACCTTGTAAATGATCGAACAAATCTTCCATTTCGAGTTATGGATATCGCTTTCGATTGTCAATTTACTCAGTTCACAGTAATCTATAAATATAAGGAATGATAACACCATAGATCTTCATGATGACAAGCTTGGTAGAATAAAATCTTTCTCCGACAACTCTCTCAGTTGTACGGTAATTCCTTTAATTTAGATGGTGCTGACGTACAGTGCACATGTCACAAGTGTAGCACCGGGAATATAATCAATACCAAATTCAACTTGCCTTAGTGGCGAAAGTTTAGGTAATTCACCAATAAATACCTCCTAAAGTTTCAGATAACAAAAACACCTTTTTAATTAATTCATATTAGGTTCTTCTAGATTACAATATCGTTAACTAGTTCACAACCATTCACGGTATAATTTCAAGTCTAAATACAGGATATGGTCATCCATCAAGAATTATTTAGATCACTTTTGATAATCAACATCTTATCTTTTAGGGGAATTCAATTCGAGTTCTCATCAATTAAGACAATGTCGTCATGTCATAATCAATCAATCCATTCTACTGGCACTATCAACTTTCCAGTTTCATTGCCGTCGATAAGATGTGAACTTCTCAAAAGACTAATAATAACTCATAATCCTTCATAAATTCAGGGCTATCTGGAGACATAACTAACCTTAAAAGAGTAAGGTCAACGCATAATCTACGCGAGAGAATTTCAATTCTTATACAGACGAAAACATTTAACGAATATGAATATATCCCATGTTTTCATAATTTGAGTACGCATTCGAAAGCTCCTCGGATCGTTACCCAGGTCATTCAAATGAAATCAAATCATAAGAAATGATAGGAACGTTGATACATCCAGTCGGGTATTAACACTCGGTAATCAAATACTTTTCCTAAGAATCTCACTACGGGAGAATTGGACAAGAAAGAATTGTCAATTGTCAAATATGACAATTTCCACAGATGAGTAAATTCAACTCAGAAGAATAGATGCTACATGCACATATGTAGGTGTCCCTCACACTATGTCCCTATTTTTCACTTCTTGCAGATCTCATAAAATTTAATCTTTCACAATCTTCAAAGAAAATGTAGTGTTTATTCATTAGTTTTATGGTGACTACTAATCAGCCTTGCATGGTCCATTCCAAATTGTATGTAGGCGCGCAACTATATACAATTTCAAGATTAACGATGCAATACTCAGTTCGTCAAAGTTTTATCATCATGTTTATAATAAAAACACATTCATGCTTAATTCTTAAATAAGAATCAAAAATAAATTTACAAAGATTTTCTTTGTTATGAAAACAATTAAGTTTTCCAAGGTGTTTTATAAACAACTTCATTTCGATAACGATTATTTATAAGTATCACTTTAAATAATCCGTATGGTGATGAGAATTCAATTTTTCTCAAGGGATACTATTGTATCTTATAAAAACAATGAGTGATCTGCAAAGGAGTGATGAAGAGTTGTTCACCAAGAACTAACTACGATATGATAGGAAATGAGCTTAGCCAATTAATCACGAGGTTCATGACCTTGATGGCACTCAAAAGAAAATAATTCACAACGTAACTCAAATCGAGATGAGTACTTGTTCAATGATTGCATCACTAATGCGAACATTAGGATGAAGCAATAAAAGATAGATAACATCGATACATGTAAAATTTAGCAATCAAAGATAGTCTTTTCATTAATCACAAACAAATCAAAATTGTACCGTAACACATTACGTGTCACTATGTCATACAATTCCAAGAACTCATCCTACCAACTGATGTCTCAGTTAAGTTAGGGATTTTTTTTTAAAAGATACCACAATGAATACTAATCTACAAGAGTCATAGGGGTTCCACCTGTCCTGAAAGATCCATCGGTCCCTATTCAGAAGAAGATTTCTTCAATTTATTTCCTGGACACTGGGCATCCTCATCATTGGACAATGGTCTAGGAACAACACTTAACACGAATCAACAATCAATTTAAAACCTTATAATTCAATCACAGAACTTAACGACTTCCTCTTATCAATCTCATATTCCATACGGGTTAAATTTTACATCATTCAAGTTTTAACCAATTTATACCCAATGCAATATCTTACCTCATTCTTCAATACTTTCAACCTTATTTATAAACCTTAATAGGGCAATAAAAGCTCGATATGATCAACACTTAATTTCCAATCCTATATCTCTTACATCAATAATAAATAAGTCACTAGTATGAAATGACTTGATCATTCAACTAGATTTCTCGGAAAGGTACTAGTGGCATGAGGCTTTTGGGTAATGGTTCCAATGACAGCCTCAAGTGCAACATTCACCCTTTCGATTTCAAATTAAGAATTTGATGACAACGAATCATATGACATCTTTCTAGGTGGTAACGTTTTATCAAACTCAACTCTATAATGAAAGATCGTCATGACATCGATATCAATTTCACCAATTCTTCTTCAATATCACAATCAACTAATATCTACATTTCTACGAATATCAACCATTTGTTGGGATCATAAATATCCACAACTTGGTTTAGATCTAGGATAGCTAGAATTCCTACGAGAATAGCTTCGATTAATTTACTAGGGGATTTAGGGTTTCTTGTGACAATCTACGTCGTATAAATACCTCGTATAAATATCAAAATAATCATCAAACAATTATGTAATCAAATTACATCATATATATATAATCCAAGTTATATATATTAAAATAACACTTCTCAGTCTGGCCTTGTCGGTAACTCGGGAATTCTTCGGCACCGTTATAGTCAAAAGATTTTTAGACATTTTTAGAAAAATGTTTATAGTTAAAAATTTTTGAAATGTTTTATTCAAAACCTTTGGTTTTAAAAATCTTTCGTTCTCTATAACGAGAGCTATGGTACCAAACTGTAACACCCCCAAATTTATACAACTCAATACAGCGGAAGACTAGTTGGTGTTACGGGATAGCACATTACTCACATCATAGACAACGCAAAAAAAATCGCGTCGTTTAATAATAAAGCATTTCCATTCATAAATATCAAAGTCACATCGGTCCCAAGTCATTATATTTCATACAAAGTTTTACAAAGTATTTGAATGGAAAATATTGTTTAAGTGCGGGCCATGAATTCTTGGCGTCTTCCCGAGAATTACCTTCAAGTACCTGAGATAAAACATGTTAAAAGAAAAGGTCAGCGATAACGCCGAGTGAATTCATAGAGTTTAATATAATCCATCAATATAATATCAGTATAAAATTATTACTGAAAATCATTTTGTACAAATCTTTGTAATAGGCCATAAAATAGCCAAAGTCATTTTATACAAATCCTTATCGAAAATCATAATATAGGTATTTGCCTTAAAAATCATTATACGAGCCAATTTCGTAAAAACATCATACAATACGTCTTACGACGTTGTATAAAGTTAAATAAAAACAGTATATGAATATGGTTACGAAAACCAAAACACAAACATAATATCATTAGTATGACCCCGTATTGCTAGTCAGGCAATACATCGTAATTCGGAGCGTACAGCAGTATTTCGTTAATTTGGATTATTATAAGCCGCATGACATTGTTACCTTAATAAACCAACAACGGGTAGCTAACCGGATACTCAATTTTCCCATCTAAAGTAGCGTGTCATCACAAAGGTCACGCTATGGAAATCTTCTCATACATAAATTCGCTTACCAATCAATGTGGCACGACGGGGATCAACCGTCAAGGCGCGAACTAGGGTGATCGTCCCCAAATAGTACTATTATATGCACAAGCGTCTACCAGATCCCGGTAGTTCACAATTCATGCTAATGGGACTTTTAGTGACATAACCTAACTTTAATAATACATTTTTATTTCATCTATCGGGTCCTTTAATCATTCATAGGGTCATACAATCGGGTCATACAATCATTCGGGTCCAAATCAATAAACAAACAATCGGGACAAATGGTGTCCTATTTTGTAAAAACTAACATGTTATCTCCCTCGCGGGTTTATAAAACATTTATAAAAACATTTAAAAGAGTGCGAGGCTATGAACTCACGTTGATGTGGGAAGGCGGGTTATCGGCAATTCGGACGTACGGTACGTGCTTCAATCACGGAAACCTAGACAAATAATACTCGTCTAAGACTCATGTCCAATGAATTTATAAAAATAACAATTATGTATACATATGATGATTTTATATATATGATGATCAAGTGGGTTTACATATTCTCATTTACTCATTTTTGTGTTATGTGTCGATAACTTTTATACCAGTTTACTAGTTTTACCTATTTACGTGTTTTAAGTCCAATAAACCTATTATAAGTTTATTAACTTGTATTAATCCATTTTATACTTATATTATCAGTATTTAAACTTTACAAGCTGGGCCCAAATGGGTTAAGTCCAATAAGTTCATTTTATAAGTGTTTAACTTATTTAGTCCAATTATTAGTCCAATAAGTTAACTTAGTCCGTTAATGTCCGTATGTTATATTGTTCGGGTTTTATCGGTTTTTACTTGTTATATATGTTTATATATCAGTATATTAGTTTTATAAAGTTTACATTAGACGGGTCCAACCGTCTAAGTTTTATTTAGCAAAAACGTTAATTTTACGGTAATAGCCGAAAAAGTCGTAAAAATCAAGTTTATAGTTTTTATTACTTATAAGTATTATTCCACTACCATTTTTATAATTTATACACTTATTTAACCTTTTACATATTTATATAAATAAAATCCATAAGTTAGTGGGTTTTTATTTTACATTTTATACAATATAATTTTGAGTGCTTATATAATAATAATAAACATTAATTCTCAAAATCTGATTTTTATTTTCATATTCACCAAAACTGCCATATCTAGAGTTTTATATGGAGATAGAAGCTCAAATTTTTATCACATAAACAACATGATATGTGCTCCATTTAACTCTTCTATATCTACTGTTGAATCATCCTCTAAGTATTTTCTAAAAATCGTCCAAAACAGTGAACTCAGATTTGTATCTTAAACTTGTTTTGATCATATCTCACTCATTACCATGATTCTATTGCATGGCCAACTCTCACATGTGTACAAGACCCATAGCTTACTGTAAATCCATTAATCTATGCCATTTTATCAGATCATGACATGTTTCTTTACTGTTTTATACAGACATCAATTTTAAGCAAGATTTTAACCTTGTTTCTTATAATTTTTCACCTTTTTAATCATATTTATCAACACCAAATCCCCACACAATACTTTTATCATCATATACATATACAATAGGAAATAAAATACATGATTACATAATCAAAATAACAAGAAGATGGGGAGAACAATCTTTATACCACCATGATGATGTAGGTTGTGATCAAAACATGGATTTTGATGGAGAAACTTGTGCATAGCCAAGACCATCTTCAAGACTGATATGAGCTTAATCACTCATATCATTTGTATTTAGAAACGAACAATAATTGCACAAAAACAATGGAAAATGCCTTGTATTCGCTTGTTTCTTGTTTGAATGTGTGTAGGCACCAAGATCGCGAAAACCGGCAAAACCGACACAAGTTTGATGAAAAGATCAACTAAGCCGATAATAAGTCATTTTATTCACGGATTTATCAATTTTGACGACAAGTGGGTCCCACATTTTCTTAAT
Organism: Glebionis coronaria; assembly: GCA_025667525.1. Classification (NCBI taxonomy): domain Eukaryota; kingdom Viridiplantae; phylum Streptophyta; class Magnoliopsida; order Asterales; family Asteraceae; genus Glebionis; species Glebionis coronaria. The sequence continues at coordinate 84,958 of JANFOE010001392.1, read as the reverse complement.
GGGCCTGAAAAGCTCATTAATATGTTTTGTTATTTATTTGGGCCAAGGCTTAAATCAAAGCCCATTTACAAGAAAATAAGAGACGAATGAAGTGTATTGGGTCCAATTTAGTTTCAAAAGCCCAACAAGAGACAAGTATGGAACGATTGTAATTTTTTAGTCTTAGAGGCCCATCAACAAAAGTAGAAGACGGTGCAAAGTTTTTTATAAACTTTCTTGGGGTCAGACTTTATGGTCAAAGAAGAAATAAAACAAAGAAAGAAAAGAAACGAGAGAAAGAGAGGAACGAAGAGGGAAGAACTCCACCATCTCAATAAACCCTAGAAATTAGGGGTTTCAATTCGGCTATCAATTGTACACCACGCGCTTGCTATTCAGAAGATTAAGGGAGAAAAGACGCGTGTGATACACGAAGATTCCAAGTACTAAGCACCTACGTGGACAATCAACACGTCACATCTTTCTTCTCATTGGTTGATTTGGCTGCTATCAATCAAAGGGCCAATCACCATCTGCCAAGTAATCACCAAAGAAACACAAAATGGTACACGGTGGCAATCCGTGTGAGGGTGATTGATCCTGCACCGTTTGATCATAACAAACATGAAAGAGAGAAGAATGATGCCGAATGGAGGGTCGAGATACGCCTCATCACCAACAAACACTTCATCCCTCATCCCTCCCCTTCGCTATAAAAACCCACTCGAAAATCAGTAATGATATCCCTTTTTCTTTCTTTTAATTTTATAATTTTAGATTTAGTTTAGAAAGTTGTAATTTCTGTTTTTTTTAATAGTGTAATGTGATCTTATTCGAGATTAATAAAAGCATTTATTTCAAGCTACATTTTGCGTTGTTTTTCTTTTTAACTGCTAAAGTTTATGTTAATTGATTTTGGAAATTGATCAAAATTATAAATGTCTAGATAATCATATTAGCTTAAAAAGATAGCTAATGTGTTTATTGAGTTAGAATGAGGGATTAATAATTATTCCCACTGAATAATTAAAAAAAAAACTGAATCGAGACTATTGGTGGTTGTACGAGAATGGTGTCGGGTCAAAAGTCAGCGCAGCGCTAGACTTCTACTCAACGGTTCTTCATTTAATGGTTAAGCTCAATCTATTTTTTTTTATGAATTTTAGGTTTATAATCTGCTTGAGTGATTCCAATTTGATAGATGGTATGATTTAGTTTAGTAAATGTTGGATGTATTGGTTTAAGCTTGTTACTGTTTCAAATTTGAGTTAACCGTTTATTACTGTGATGATTTTGGATTTGATATATTAGGTAACTAGCTGATATTGATCTGTATTTGTCGTGTGATTTTTCTTATTTTGGTAAAATAGATTTGATTCTGTTAGTCATATTATGGATATTAGTTATATCGATATTCTGCTGTGTATCTTTGAGAATGTTAGAATCTGTTGATGATGGTTTGCTGTATGATTTTCGTTTGTTGTATAACTGCTATTGTTAGATAGATAGTCATCTTGGATTAGTATAACTGCTGCACTTAGATTAGGAAGATGTTAGATAGTTATCTGCTTCACTTATTGATTTATTAGAATTTGCAGCATTGGCTTTGTTCGATTTTCTAACGGATCTGCTATGATGTTTTGATGATTTAGTTCTCATTTTTGGTGTACCTTATCTGATCTTTAGTTTGATTTTGTTGAATCTGCCTAATCTGTATTGCTGTGATAGAGTTACTGATAATTGGTAACTTGCTTAATTGTTGGTTAAATTGATTTTGAGCAATATTTAAGTCTGCTTGTTATTGTTAACTGTTCTATATTTAGTTTGACTGTTAAGATTTTAGATACATTTGTAGGTTATATGTTGAGTCATGGATTGTTTATCTTAGATTTTAATGAAGTCTGTTTAGGTAGTTTTAGTGTTATTATCTGGCCTGCCAGTTGCCTTTTGATTTAACTGATATATAGAGTTATAATGTCTGGCTGTTAGATCTATTGATTTTGCTAGTATTTTAGAGATTATTTTGTTCGAACTTAATTTAAACTGATTGCTGTAGATGAAACATTTGCTCTGCTGAATATTTTGTGTTAGGCTTTTCTGATGTTAACTGTACGTTACTATGAAAACTGTGAGTTTTAGTAGTTGTTAATTTAAAGAATTGATTCTATGCTATATTAGTGTTTCAATGTTTGATGCTGATCCTGCTCTATTTAGCTTACTAAGTCTGCGAGTTACATGAATTTGTTGCGTCGATTGTTGATGCCACTGTCTGAGTATCATTTTAGTGCTTCAAATCTGCTTGAATTGAACACTTTACGTTTTTGAGTTCTTTGCCTTAATTGAATTTTTAATTGTGTGATTGTCTTTTGTGATTTGTGTTTCTGCCATGTCTGATTTAGTATTGATTTTACTGAATTTATCGTATCTTATTACTGTGATTTGAGTTTCTGTATATATTTGGGTTTCTGCTATATCTGATTGAGTTATTTAACTGCTTGTATTTCTACTGTGCGAACTGGGGTGTTTGGTTTGTAGCTTTTATCTATTTTTGCCTTCCAAAAATTATAATACAAAAATTTGTTACTCGCAGGTCTCGAACTCGAGACCTGCCGTTCGTAGCCAAACACACTTTACCAACTGCTCTAGTTATTGCTTTTGGCTTTATGACTGTTTCTCTCATTATTATAGTAAGTTAATTTGAATGACAGCTTTTAATTATTAACTATAATCACAAATTTTCATTTATATAAATTTTAATCTAAAGTTTTATTTTATTTACTTTTATAAAAAGTTTAAATAATAAATAAATGGAAATAATAAATATAAAAAAAAAAAAAAAAAAAATATAAAAATGTTTTTATTTAAAAGGTTTAATTAGTTTAATTTCTATTAGTTTAATTAAATAGATTAGTTTTTAAAAAGTAATATAAAAAAAAAAAAAAAAATATTTTAATTAGTTAAAAAAAATATAGTTTTATTAGATTGTTAAATAGACTTAAAGTTTTATTTTTATAGATTAATAAAATAGATTAATTTTTAATTAGTATTTTAATTTTAAGTAATTGTTTAGATTTATTTTATAATAGGTGGGTTTACGATTCATGCACTTTAGGTTAGTTTTAAATAGATTAAAATTCGTAGATTTTAATTGTAGTTTAAAAACCACAAATCAATTCAAATCGATTGTCCAAATCAAAACAAAACGTCTCAAATTCATAAGATCTTCGTGTACAACGAACTTGGATCACTCACGTGTTTAATCGTATCCGTCTTTGACTTATTTTTGGTTAATTACTTTTTCCTAAAGGTAATTACCTAAATTTGTCCTATAACGTATATGTGTTAATCCACGACACATCAAAAATTTTGGCGCCGCTGCCGGGGATCTTGTGTACGATTCGTCTTTGTGGAGAATTGTTGATCGTTGATTTGAAGACCCTTTTCGTCCTCGGAAAGTTTTGTTATTTTCTTGTTATATAGTATGTATCGTTTTTATGAAAAATACCAAAAATAATCTTCTTTGTCCTCTATCATGTTTAATTCTTTTTCTCCTCACCCTCTTAATTTTAATTCATCCTTCGTCGATTGTGTTGGGTGTGGAGAACCGTTATATGGTTTTTCACCATGTCGGTGGTGCACGTGTGAGCGTTGTGGAAATGACTTACGTCACGATATACGTGTTGGATTTTGTCCTTATTGTAATGAGATTACTTCATGTGGAAATCCGAAATTTTCGAATAATCCTCTCGATTTCAATCCACCTCCACACCCTACATATGAGACACCCTCGTGTGAGTTTTGTGGAAGCAATTCTCATTTTGGCAATGATTGTTCGCATCGATTCTCGCTTAATTACGAGCAAGAACCGAGCTACAATCAAAACTTTAATGATAATTGTTATCCACAAGATTTACCGAGTTTATCACAACAATATCTTTGTTGTGAGTATTGTGGAGGTCCTCACGAGAGTTTTTGTTGTCAACCGAGAGATCAAAATTTTTATGAGCCTAATCCTTGCTATAATTCGATTCCTTTCGGTTTTGACCAATCTCCACAATCTTCTTTCGATATAGAACGAGCTCAAGCGGAAGCAAAATCTCTTGCTAATCGTGAACTCGAGCGTTTACTTCTTTGTGATGATGACGAGGATAGTTCTATTTCTTTGAGAGATCTTATTGCTCTTCATCCTTCGTCTAGTGCTATCGTGTTTCCTATTCGTATCTTGGAGGCCGAGGATTCTCCCATCCTAGATGATGAGGAAATCTCTCATGACATCACCACTCCTATTCATGATTCTTCCACCGTGGAACTTGAAAATTCTCTAAGAAAGGGGGACGAGCATTTTAGCACTATTCTTGTCCAAAACCCAAGAGAGTTTGACGGTAATTCCAATGAGATGTGTGATTTGCCACATTGTGATGACTCGACTTCTTCCATTCACTTTGATATTTCCAATTCCAATGATGAAAATTGTGATGGAAATGAAGATTTTGATGATGATTCTACTTCTAGTGAATTTTCTAATGAGGAGTTCTCCGATGAACTTTCTTATAAAGATGACATTCACGACTCGGATTTTGAGGGGTTCGCCGATGAACCTACTCTACTTCACCCATTTCCACCGGGAAATGAGGATGATAGTGATCCGCTTTTTGAGAGGTTCACTTTTGAACTTGTTCCTTTAGACCCATTTCCACCGGGAAATGAGGTTAATTTGACTATTCCGATCCTCGAGAAGTTCACCGATGAACTTACTCATTTAGATGTGGAAGACGTGGTTCTTCGTGAGAAGTTATCCAACGTCTATCTTCTCATTTCTAGGATCGAGGCTTTGAATTCTAAGCCTAATACCAAGTCTTTCTCTCCATCTCCTATTCCCGTTGAGGATAGTGATCCGTTTATGGAGGAGATTGATACTTTTCTTGCTTCTCATGATTCGATACCACCGGGTGTTGATGACATCGACCCGGAGGGGGACGCTCTCTTTTTAGAGAACTTACTTGATGATGATCTTGTCCTAAGTCCTCCTCCCATCCACTTTGACCTTAATGTGTGGGTTTTTCATGTGTCTCATATTGAGTACCATGACCCTATTGATCACATTTCTAAGGGTAAAATGGTCGTTAAAGCAAAGAATGTTGATTCTACTATGGATGAAACTTTTATCCCACCATTTCCATGTGCTTTCTATGATCAAGGATTAGAATGGGGGGATGACACCGTGTTATCCTTTCCTTTCTCCACCGAGGATGAGGTATTCGATCCCGGAATCGTTGTTATAGGGAAATCTCGGCCTTTCACCGATGTAATAAATGAAAGATTTTTCTATCATTTTGGTGCAAGTTTATCTCGGGGAGCATGCTATATCCATTCCACCATTTATGATTTCAATCTCTCGTTAGAGATTTGTGTTGGAGTTTTATCCTCTCGTTTGTCATCCGACAACGAGGATAAGATCTTTGACCCCGGCATCGTGCTTTATGTTGGTTTTTATTCCAATATGCCGGTTTTTACCACTTTCCCTAAAGACCAATGAATGCGGGGATCGAGTCGAGCTCATGACTCGGTGAACAAAAACGAGGTGCCTTGTGGGGGAGTCCCATACATTCTATCTTCTTTCTATTTTCTTACACTAATAAGGCTTGATCTTTCAAGCTTGTGCTCGTGTTTTGTTGTGTTGTGATCTTAGGTACGACCCTTATCATTGAAGACTCTCGTGTTCGGTTTTTGCCGGTCCACTTGATCTTCCGATTCTTTGATGCCATAAAAGGGGCACACTCTCTATCCCTTGATTTTTATTGACTAACGTTTTATCTTGAGGCATAATTAATAAACGGCTTATAGATTTACGTACTCTTTCCATGCTAGGAGATTGCATTAGACTCTTCGTATTTTAGCAAGGGGGTGTTACTCTTGAGCTAAGAAACATTGAGGACAATGTTTGGTTTTAGCATGGGGGAGTCAATCGATATAATCGCTTGCAATTGCTTTTGTCGTGTCCAAACGTGTTGTTTTTCTCATTTTTCAATAAAATTTTAAATTTTTAGTGTTATTTTTAAGTTTTAATAAAGGAAATAAGTGTTTTTGACACGAATGTAGGTTTTTAATAAGAATAGTTTTTGACTCGACTCGGTTTTTAACCTTAGCTTTTCTTTAACGTATTTGAATTAAGTTTTGCTAGGCTATTATATAGGGAGCTTTAAAACGCGAAGGTCTTAATTCATATGAGTTAAGGACAAGAACTTTTCGCAAGCTCCTATAATTGATCCTAGAAAGTCGTTTATCAAGGGAACTTTAAAACGCAAATTCTAAAACTTGAAAAAGTCTAAGAAGTTGCAAGATCCTATAGATGACTTGAAAACCCAAAACTTTGATTTAATAGGCTAAGTATCCATTGATGGAGAACAAGAGATGATAGAGCCAATTATAAGTGTGGTATTCTTTCGGGAATTTATGTGAGTTAATTATGAGCCTATTCTCCCATCACTTGTTTATAAATTTAATTGCAATAAATAATGTTGAACGATTTGAAAAGTTACTTAGCTTCTAGCCCAAGATCGTTTAAAAGTTGCTCGGTATGGATTAGAGTTCATAGCCAAGGCATAACTTATTGAAGCGGGATGCGAAGATTGGCGAGTCCAAAAAGGTCCTAACAAGACATGAGGGCTATGTTTATTGCTAAAGATCTCAAGTGATGTGAAGATTCATTTATCAAAAATCAATATGAAGGATCGAGACACACGACGAAAAGCAAAATACTCCCAAAAAGTCATGGAGAAGTCTATCCAAAAAGACCAAAAATAAGGTATGAGGATAAATGAAGCCAAGTCCAAAAAGGAGGCGAATCGTTGTTAATCAAAATCCCAAGTAAAGATTGGAGAAAAATGAAGAAGTCGTGGTCCAAGTATGAATCTCTCAAAAATTCAAGTGAAGAAATATTATGAAGAGAAGACCATTATTTCGTGAACGTCTCTCAAGATTGGAAGTATTAAGTCACTGCCAAATATCGATCCGAGAAAGGTCTCAAATCGCGAAACAAGTTATGCCAAGATATGAACTTTATGAGAGCCCGAGAAGCAGTTTTAAAAGATTTTGTCCTTTAGCTAACTATTGATTAAATCGTTCACTTTATTTTCGGCCTAATGAATTATCGAAATAAGTCAACAATGCATCCTCGTGATCATTCAAGACAACAATAAAATATAAGAGATACACCTAGGAATAAGGGAGTCTAAGTGAATAATTGGCCCACATGAGTTCGTGTTTGTCTACCAACTTATAATAACAATGATCTTGTTTTTGCACTTGGCATGGAAAAGTGAAAAGTCGAGGACGATGAATCTATTTGAGTTTTATGATCTTTAAAGTTATTTTTCGAATAATGAAAGCATTACATTATGTCTTTGCAAAATAAATTGTCAAAGGTTGAATAATGGTGTGGTTCATAGTTTTATTTTATTATTGCGTGAGGACACGGCAATTGCTTAGCATGGGGGAATTTGATATGAGCTTAATCACTCATATCATTTGTATTTAGAAACGAACAATAATTGCACAAAAACAATGGAAAATGCCTTGTATTCGCTTGTTTCTTGTTTGAATGTGTGTAGGTACCAAGATCGCGAAAACCGGCAAAACCGACACAAGTTTGATGAAAAGATCAACTAAGCCGATAATAAGTCATTTTATTCACGGATTTATCAATTTTGACGACAAGTGGGTCCCACATTTTCTTAATGGGCCTGAAAAGCTCATTAATATGTTTTGTTATTTATTTGGGCCAAGGCTTAAATCAAAGCCCATTTACAAGAAAATAAGAGACGAATGAAGTGTATTGGGTCCAATTTAGTTTCAAAAGCCCAACAAGAGACAAGTATGGAACGATTGTAATTTTTTAGTCTTAGAGGCCCATCAACAAAAGTAGAAGACGGTGCAAAGTTTTTTATAAACTTTCTTGGGGTCAGACTTTATGGTCAAAGAAGAAATAAAACAAAGAAAGAAAAGAAACGAGAGAAAGAGAGGAACGAAGAGGGAAGAACTCCACCATCTCAATAAACCCTAGAAATTAGGGGTTTCAATTCGGCTATCAATTGTACACCACGCGCTTGCTATTCAGAAGATTAAGGGAGAAAAGACGCGTGTGATACACGAAGATTCCAAGTACTAAGCACCTACGTGGACAATCAACACGTCACATCTTTCTTCTCATTGGTTGATTTGGCTGCTATCAATCAAAGGGCCAATCACCATCTGCCAAGTAATCACCAAAGAAACACAAAATGGTACACGGTGGCAATCCGTGTGAGGGTGATTGATCCTGCACCGTTTGATCATAACAAACATGAAAGAGAGAAGAATGATGCCGAATGGAGGGTCGAGATACGCCTCATCACCAACAAACACTTCATCCCTCATCCCTCCCCTTCGCTATAAAAACCCACTCGAAAATCAGTAATGATATCCCTTTTTCTTTCTTTTAATTTTATAATTTTAGATTTAGTTTAGAAAGTTGTAATTTCTGTTTTTTTTAATAGTGTAATGTGATCTTATTCGAGATTAATAAAAGCATTTATTTCAAGCTACATTTTGCGTTGTTTTTCTTTTTAACTGCTAAAGTTTATGTTAATTGATTTTGGAAATTGATCAAAATTATAAATGTCTAGATAATCATATTAGCTTAAAAAGATAGCTAATGTGTTTATTGAGTTAGAATGAGGGATTAATAATTATTCCCACTGAATAATTAAAAAAAAAACTGAATCGAGACTATTGGTGGTTGTACGAGAATGGTGTCGGGTCAAAAGTCAGCGCAGCGCTAGACTTCTACTCAACGGTTCTTCATTTAATGGTTAAGCTCAATCTATTTTTTTTTATGAATTTTAGGTTTATAATCTGCTTGAGTGATTCCAATTTGATAGATGGTATGATTTAGTTTAGTAAATGTTGGATGTATTGGTTTAAGCTTGTTACTGTTTCAAATTTGAGTTAACCGTTTATTACTGTGATGATTTTGGATTTGATATATTAGGTAACTAGCTGATATTGATCTGTATTTGTCGTGTGATTTTTCTTATTTTGGTAAAATAGATTTGATTCTGTTAGTCATATTATGGATATTAGTTATATCGATATTCTGCTGTGTATCTTTGAGAATGTTAGAATCTGTTGATGATGGTTTGCTGTATGATTTTCGTTTGTTGTATAACTGCTATTGTTAGATAGATAGTCATCTTGGATTAGTATAACTGCTGCACTTAGATTAGGAAGATGTTAGATAGTTATCTGCTTCACTTATTGATTTATTAGAATTTGCAGCATTGGCTTTGTTCGATTTTCTAACGGATCTGCTATGATGTTTTGATGATTTAGTTCTCATTTTTGGTGTACCTTATCTGATCTTTAGTTTGATTTTGTTGAATCTGCCTAATCTGTATTGCTGTGATAGAGTTACTGATAATTGGTAACTTGCTTAATTGTTGGTTAAATTGATTTTGAGCAATATTTAAGTCTGCTTGTTATTGTTAACTGTTCTATATTTAGTTTGACTGTTAAGATTTTAGATACATTTGTAGGTTATATGTTGAGTCATGGATTGTTTATCTTAGATTTTAATGAAGTCTGTTTAGGTAGTTTTAGTGTTATTATCTGGCCTGCCAGTTGCCTTTTGATTTAACTGATATATGGAGTTATAATGTCTGGCTGTTAGATCTATTGATTTTGCTAGTATTTTAGAGATTATTTTGTTCGAACTTAATTTAAACTGATTGCTGTAGATGAAACATTTGCTCTGCTGAATATTTTGTGTTAGGCTTTTCTGATGTTAACTGTACGTTACTATGAAAACTGTGAGTTTTAGTAGTTGTTAATTTAAAGAATTGATTCTATGCTATATTAGTGTTTCAATGTTTGATGCTGATCCTGCTCTATTTAGCTTACTAAGTCTGCGAGTTACATGAATTTGTTGCGTCGATTGTTGATGCCACTGTCTGAGTATCATTTTAGTGCTTCAAATCTGCTTGAATTGAACACTTTACGTTTTTGAGTTCTTTGCCTTAATTGAATTTTTAATTGTGTGATTGTCTTTTGTGATTTGTGTTTCTGCCATGTCTGATTTAGTATTGATTTTACTGAATTTATCGTATCTTATTACTGTGATTTGAGTTTCTGTATATATTTGGGTTTCTGCTATATCTGATTGAGTTATTTAACTGCTTGTATTTCTACTGTGCGAACTGGGGTGTTTGGTTTGTAGCTTTTATCTATTTTTGCCTTCCAAAAATTATAATACAAAAATTTGTTACTCGCAGGTCTCGAACTCGAGACCTGCCGTTCGTAGCCAAACACACTTTACCAACTGCTCTAGTTATTGCTTTTGGCTTTATGACTGTTTCTCTCATTATTATAGTAAGTTAATTTGAATGACAGCTTTTAATTATTAACTATAATCACAAATTTTCATTTATATAAATTTTAATCTAAAGTTTTATTTTATTTACTTTTATAAAAAGTTTAAATAATAAATAAATGGAAATAATAAATATAAAAAAAAAAAAAAAAATATAAAAATGTTTTTATTTAAAAGGTTTAATTAGTTTAATTTCTATTAGTTTAATTAAATAGATTAGTTTTTAAAAAGTAATATAAAAAAAAAAAAAAAAAAAATATTTTAATTAGTTAAAAAAAATATAGTTTTATTAGATTGTTAAATAGACTTAAAGTTTTATTTTTATAGATTAATAAAATAGATTAATTTTTAATTAGTATTTTAATTTTAAGTAATTGTTTAGATTTATTTTATAATAGGTGGGTTTACGATTCATGCACTTTAGGTTAGTTTTAAATAGATTAAAATTCGTAGATTTTAATTGTAGTTTAAAAACCACAAATCAATTCAAATCGATTGTCCAAATCAAAACAAAACGTCTCAAATTCATAAGATCTTCGTGTACAACGAACTTGGATCACTCACGTGTTTAATCGTATCCGTCTTTGACTTATTTTTGGTTAATTACTTTTTCCTAAAGGTAATTACCTAAATTTGTCCTATAACGTATATGTGTTAATCCACGACACATCAAAGACCACCAATCTTCATGAACACCTTGTGGAAAATCAGCCCTAATACTCCATGGAAACTCCTCCTTGGATGTTATAACTTGCACCAATCTTCATCTTTTTGAATGGAGATTAACATATGTTAATTATAACATATGTTTGTGGTTAAAATTTGTATGAATGGGGTGTTTTGTGTGGAATAGTGGACGGCACATAGGGAGAACAAGAGAGAAAGTGTGTGTTGTTTGCATGTATGGAAATGGGAGTAGTGAGTTGGCTAGTGTTTTTAGGTAAGTTGTTAGCTTCATTTGTAAGCATAAAGGACAAGTGTATAACTTGTTTATAAGGCTTTGACACCTCATGGTGTTAGTAGCTAAGTTAAGGCCGGTTTTGGAGTGGGGATGGGACAAGTGTCCCACTTGTCCCATCCCCATTTATTTACGGGTACTCCTCGATTCTAGTTTCCTTGATTTGCGTGCCCTCGGGTCGTTTTACGAAAAACGTTTTTATAAATTATGAATCAATGTCACAAAACGAATCTAATAAAAATTGTCTCATCAAAAACGGAGTTCGAAAACGTAAATACGTAATCCTAAGGTTTCCGGTTTAGTCGTAAAGGACGTTAAAATAAAATCGTAAGTCCTAATCTCTTTTCGTAAATTTGTGAGTTTATGAACCAACACAAATTTAAAACTCCAAAATAATATTCACGGATAATTTTATTTTCTGAAATGTCGGACTGTCACCAAAGACGGTGTATTTAAACGTAAGCACGTAACGTTGAATCCTCCGGTTTAGACGTAGTCGACGCTACTTCAAGACGTAAATCCAAATTACTTCCCAAAAATAAGTGAGTTCATATTGTAACATTAAAATAATGTTTTCAAATAAATATTGGGAATAAAATATCAACCATAAATTGACGGATTGTCACACTATGAACTTGTGTAGATCTTCACTAGCCTTCATTAGTCACCCCTGTATCTATCTTAAAAGTTTGAATGCATAACTTGGAGGCTAAGGGTGAAAACAAGTATAAATAGGGGTCAAAATGCTTCATTTTAAACTTGCACCCCGTTTCCTTTGTATCTCATACCCATTCTCCATTTCCACCTCTATATACGTCTTAGGACACAAGACCAAAAACCAGGTCTAGAAGCTAGCCATTAAAGCTCTTGAAGCTTTGATAGCAAGTTGTTTCATAAGAAGCCAAAAGGAGCCATTTTGGAGCAATCTAGGAAAATCTATGTTAACCAAGGATTTGATCTTTTTATAAAGTTTAATTAGACTTTTTATAATGCCAAAATTATGTTAGAAATATAATCCAAAATAAACTAAGTCATTTCATCATTTTAAATGAAAGTTATAAGTTAAAGATGTCTTAAAACCCTAGTTTTGTAATATACATAAAATAATGAGAAAAAACCAATTCAAAAGCTATAAATATGAAGAAATGTTGTTATTATGATTATAAATGTGTTCATAAACGTTTTTTTCAAATCCTAGATCATTTGGATCATTTTTGAGCTTGTTATGTGATTTTTACAACTTTAGGGACTAAAACTGTCATTTTTAAAACTATAAATCATTTTGGGTCAAAAGTGTCATTTTATGAAAGTAAAATCTATACGAATAAATGTTGTGAAGTTTTAGATCCTAAGGTTAAATAATGAAGGTTTAAATTGCAATTTATGAAACTATATACTTAAAGGGTAAAACGTGTAATTACACCAAACTATAACAACAAGGACTATTTTTGCCAACATTGAAACTAAAAATGTAATAAAATATGTTGTGTCATGTTAGTAGGGAGCTTTGTACAAAGATGTTCCATCTTGATATTACGTTCTGACTGAGTGGTTGGGTTTACGATTTAAAGTGCCCTCGCTCCTCAAACGTTTATAGAATGGCTTCTGAGTATGATGGCCCGAACAATGATACTATTACTCCAAATTAATTCAATAAAATAATGTTAATTAAATAGAATGGACTCAGAGACTAACACTTGATATATATGCACATTGTGTGTCAGTCCAGATTCCGTGAGGAGGTTGTGGTTGGAAAATCAAAAGACTCTGTAGGCTAAGGTCAGTTTATAGCCATACATTTTAAAAGATTACAAACAATTTGAAAACCTGTGAGGGGGATATATGAAAAACTGGAATACAAGTGTTTTTGTATGTTGCCTATATGATTACTGACACTATGTTTACTTGTTGCCATCAAAAGTGCCTTTTTAATCATGAACCGCTAATTATTTAATGAGCGCTAATATCGTGAATAGTACTATTGGAGACCGACATCTCCTATATGGGCAAGTCGCACTAGCTTGCAGCTAATGGTCCATTCCTAGGCTAAACAGATATGTTTATTATGCTAAAACTTAGGATTGTCTGGCAATCTTCCTGCTTAAGGGCAATTAATTGGATATTTCTAATAGTCTAGTCACGGGTCATGAGCTAGTGCAATAAGAATCGATGAATTTAAAACTGGGTGTATAGCACTGTAGCCCGAGAGTCATACTTGTATTAAAATCATGTTTAAAACCTATAAATTCACTCAACCTTTGTGTTGACTTTAAGCATGTATCTCAGGTGAATGAAGATTGGCGTGCTGTGAAGGGTGGTGTCTTGAATAAGTTATCATTCTATCAATAAAACTAGATCTTTGGGAAACCTGTGTTTGTACATCGTATGTACAGTTGTTTATTAAACTCTGAGTTAAATAAATGAATGATAACGTTTGTTTTATAAAAACGTCTTTTTAGCATTTTCTATTATTGTGACTATGATACTATGAAGTAATGTCCCATATCAATGTTCCGATGCGTAAAGGTAAAATAAGGGTGTTACACCCACAAAGTTTGTGAATTTTTTTTGTAACAGTGACAAATCACGGCGCGCAACGCACTGAAGAAACTGCAATTTTTGCTTTTTATACTTATTAATATTTTTCTTAAAATTTTTATTTACTCACAATAACACGTGGAAATATTTTTACAAAAGTGTGTCGCACAACAACATATGTGCGGTTTTATTATGGTAGAAAACATTTTCCAGATTTTATTAATTAACAACATATATAACCATTTACAAACACACACACACACATATATGAAATGGAATAAAAAGCTAAATAAAAAAATTCTTTTTTTTTTAGATTTTATAATTTTTAGATTTTATTTTTATTTCTACTAATATTATTATTAATATTTTGTTATACTAGTACTATTTTTTATTTACCTTGATTTAAGATACCTTGACGATACGGTTCAAGTGGGAATGGTCCACTTTTAAACGTTGAGGATACAAGATTATCGTCATGTACTCCAAAAAGGGATATTCCTTTAATTTGCCCATATAATAATTCTTCTCGTATTTTTAAATGGTTGATCTTTTCTGATTTTATTGTTAACGATGATAGGAGGTGGTGGATCTTTTTGAGTTTTCGGTGAGTCTTCGGACTTTCCACTCCTCATGAATATGGCATTCACATGCTCAACTCGAGCAAATGGAGGAGGAGGAGGTTGGTTAGTTCTAACGGTTTGATCAAAAGAGACGTTATTTTGAGACTTCGACAAATCATTAATTTTTGTTTCCATGTTTTCAAATAGAGTTTCGAAATTCTTCTCATTTTGCTTCATTTTAAAACTCATAATGTTAACAGCCTCCTTCACAAAATTATTTGCAACTCTTTGACTATCCAAAAATTTCTCGAGATCAATTTCAGACTGAGGTTGAGATTTGTGAGAATACCAATCATGAGCATTTCGGTTCTCACAACCATCGAGTTAGATTGAATTTGCTTCACGACGTTCAAGCATCAGCGTGTCATCGTTGATGCGATTTTTAGAAGTGTGATTACCTTCGAGATCGTTGTATTTTTCACGCATCTCTTGTAATTCTTCTTTTAAGATCTTGAATTTTGAATCAATTTTAGCTTCAAGAGCTTCCAACTTTTCCATTAACCGAGAATTTCCATTATTGCCACTTTCATCGACGAAAGATGCAGACTTTCGATTATCTTTGTTTCCAGACTTTTTGGGCTAATTAAGTTCAAAAAGAACATTGTCCTCGAGATATTAAAAAGCTTGATTCGGAGTTTTGTAGAGGAAGATTCCTCCAGCTGTTCCATCAAGGATTGCTTGAGCGGATTCGTCTTAACCGAGATATAATATTTGTATAATAGCTCCTTTGGTCAGACATGCCCATGGCATTTTCGAAGCATGTTTTAAAGAAATATTTGATTTCGAGTAAAGACGTTCAAATAACAAAGGTTATAGAATCTTCATTAAGTTTATCGAACCAGATTTTAGCATCAACGGCTAAGGATAGTGGAAACATCAAAAGTTTGATAACTTCACTTTGAGTTTCACCATATTTGAACATGTCGTAAATCGCGAGAAATTTACGAATATGGTCATGCGGATCGACCCACAAATGAAAATCGAATTTATTCTCTTGAACCATTTTCAAATGGGTAGTGTTAGTAACAAAGTGGTTATCAACATCGAGTTGAACAATGGCAGAATTAGGAGTCGGTGCTACGACACTATCACTTTTCCATAAGGGTTGATCATCGGGATCGATAACTATGATATGTTCGGGTGGATTGGGTTGGGTTTCGACATCCTCTTCATGAATATCTATAATGACAAATTCATTATCGGAGTGGAGTTTGGGTTGAACATTTGGGTGATTTGGTTTGAAGGCATTCTTTTGGGATCGTTTGAAATTCATAAGTCCTCGTTGATAGATTTTTTTTTAATTTATATAGTAAGTTTAGAAGTTCTTTTCCCCGCGATCGAATATTTATAAAAACGTTTAAAATTTTGCAAAAAGACATTTTTTTAGATTACAACAAGATAAGCAAATAAAACACAAATGATAGAAAATAATACAAGCTACAATAACAGATATAAAAAATGAACATAAAACTAATATTTTATTATTTTTTTATAATGATGATAAACTATATATTTAAAAATTTACAAGGGATATAATCCGGTAAATATAACTTCAAATGATTTCAAAGCCTAAAAAGCAGTTTGGTGGGTTTTTTTTAAAAGAACTGAACTTAATTAGTTAAGAAACAATTTCGATCAGATTAAAAAGTGCGTTGCACTTCGTGTGAGTTCGACGGACTTACATTTCCTCCAGAAAATGCGGCACACAATGGTTAAGTGTGGCATATTTTCTGCAAATTTCAGGATAGAAAGGTTCAGATTGCCAGAAATCTGTACGACGATGGTTTATTTTTAAAATAAGTTTCCCATAAAGTTTTAACAAGTAACGAAAAAAATCCCCGGCAGCGGTGCCAAAAACTTGATATGTGTTTTTTTTCGGTAAAAGGGACTATCTCCGGTAAAATATATTACACCAGAAAACCTTGATGTACAAATGGAATGTGGCTGAAATACCATATTAACCTCAAGCTAAACACTTGATAAACACCTATAACTATGTATATGACATGCCATATACATTTACACACCTAAAAATAGAACAAAAATAAAATCAGAGATTTATTCTTGTCTTCATTTAGCTTTATCCCTCTTGTCATGATATAAGTATGCAGCTTCATCAAAGACATTCTCAACCTCTTCCACCTCCGAATCAGATTGATTTAGAATCTCAAAGCTATTGATGTACCAACACCACCCTCCTTCCGACTACTATTATTCATGAAACCTGCCTTAAACGTTGCTGGAAATTCAGAATTAGAATCTGAATTATTTTTCCTTTTAGTATTAATTGGAGTCACCGCAACAAGGGTCGGTCCACTCTTAGTAAAAGACGCAATCGTACCAGCCTTTGATATCAATGGAGCATTCTTATTATACTTGGAAGTTGACCTAGCTGGTAAATTGACTTTAGGAACATAAAGAGGTTTACTACCAACCTGGAAACCTCCATTCACGCTGCCATTAGTCTTTTTACCTCTCTTCTTCTTACATTTTGCATTCTGAAAACCTTCCTCCTTTTGCTCATTGACCTTGCTAAGATCAGCAACTTGCGTAACCATATGGCGAGCTGTAACAATTTTAGGCCAACTCGTGTTATCATGGCCAAAAGTATAACATTGGGAGCAACGTAATGGAGTCCATTCTTACTCAATACTAACCGTCTCATTTGAATATCTAGCCCCATTTGATAAAAGGACACCAAAAGTTAGCGTTTCCAATGGTTCATCACTAGCACTGACTTCAATCAAGCACCATGCATAACTACTTCTTCCCCACGATTCCCTACACATATTAGTCATGTATGCATCAAGCATAACAGGCTGACCAACATGGGAAGCAATAATGCTTAACCCATCTTCCAAAAATACATAAATTGGCACATTATGAATTTTAACCCACACTGGCAACCGTGTAAGTTCTTTCTTTTCCAATCTGGTATCAATTGACCATTCTTTGAGCACTATTGGAACCTAGCGGATCATCCACGGGCCATTTTCAAGAACATCCTCCAACCCCTTATGCGAACTGAATTTAAAAAAGAAAAACCCTTTCTCATTTAACATAATACGAGTAAGCCCAAACTTACCCCAATTTTGTTTAAAAAAGTATTCCACAACTGGGTATGCAAGCCGTTTACCAATAAATACCCATATAATGTTTAACACCCCCAAATTTACACGCAGCGGAATACATATTTGGGTGCTAAACAATGATACTACAACACATAACTTATAAAGAACGACTCGAAAAGAGACGTTTTAGATTTATCGTTCCTAAAAGATTTGTCAGAGTAGCGTAGTCCCAAGACATCGTAACCGAAGTACAACCAAAACAAAAGATTTAAATTGTTTTGAACAAAAGTAACGACAAGAATTCAAAGAGTTTATATACAAAGTAGTGCACAACATTCATTCCCGTGGCTTCTAAGCTTCAGCCTTCTTGATTACCTGAAATACATGTGAGAAAATCATCAGCAAAAATGCCGAGTGAATCTATAGGTTTATATAATCATTTTGAACACAAGTAAAGATTATAAGTTTGTGGCATACTAGAAGGCAACAAGCATCAAATAATAATTTTGCATCAACAATAATAATTGTATATAGCATAAATTGCAATAAGCTCATGGAACCGAGCCCTTAGACACTCCCTTTAGAGGTCTGATAAGACAGGATATTTATTAATTGTCGGTTACCTCTAGATTATTGGTACATTACCGTATACCTGACTTCTCAATACAATATGTTCAAACAGTGTGGAGGTCGGGCCTAAGCTTCTATGACAAGTCCACAAAAACTGAATCGGGGCGGCTTCCCCCATAGATCTATTAATTGTTCCAGCGGTTAACCCATCATAGGTTAATTAACGGTCCATAATTGAGGCTTTAACTAAGGCAATCACTTAATGCAATTTAAAGGCAACCACGGGTCCATTCATAAAGGAACAAGCATACCATAAAAATCTTGTGTTCTAAGTTTACAAAACATGTATTCCCCCTCGCGGGTTTTAAAATATTTGAATGAGCTCAAACGAGGCTATAGACTCCCCTTAGTACTTATAGTAGTTGAAGACAATCGCCGACGATAGTAGATGCCCGGTAATCACGATAACCGCAACCTAGCAAATAAGGTGCGTACTTTAATAATAGACTCGAGAAATAAATGATACTTAATAAAATCAAACTCAAGTATAAAATCACGACAACTCGAGAGAAAATGATGCAAGTGGTTCTATTATACTCTACTATGTATTCATTTTATTGTTCTATGCCTTTAATAAAAATCTGCCGGAACATACCGAATGTCCAAGCCATTTTACCATACTTAAACATATCAAATTTTTATGATACTAATCAGAAAACTTACTTACTATATGTAGAAAGTCTTCCCAAAAGCCCATTAAAAGATTTTACTTCTAAAGTTCCCTGCCCGACTCATCTTTGAATCACAAAATCCGGACAGTTTAGCGACCTTGACTTACGAACCCATTTTGACCATTCTAAACAACTCCATTTGTAAAACCGCCACTTGATTCTAAAAATAGACTCAAAATACTAAACTTAGAGCCTGAGAACAGCCCTTGAATCATTTTGAATCTCATTTTATAGTCCACGAGATTCGATCCAAATATTGACAACAATTTTCGGATTGTGTCAACACTCGTCTCCCGGTACACGAAAATCAAACTAGTGTATCTTCCACCTCGTTTGGAGTTGGAAGGCCTACTTTATATCAAATCGAAGCTAACGAAATTCTCTACAACATAGACCCATAATAACAACCTATATTCAGACTTAAGATTTCCGAAAATGACCTCAAACCTACTGCCCAAAATTGACTATTAAAATCTCTTGCAAAATCATGTTTTTGATCAATTCCAACAACTTTTATCATCAACCTAAGCCCCTAATATCATCATAAACCATTCCTAACACTTGTATCATCATCAAAATCAAAAACCCAAAAATTAAAAATCAACTTTTTAACAAAAACATGGCATAAACACCATTTAATCATCACTACTAACACATGCATACAACAAATTTGGATCAAACATCACTTACTTTTCTTGAAAAAATTAATATGGTTGCATGTATGAAAATTTTATACCAAATTGTAGCCCTTTGAAAATCTAGGATGGGACTTTGCTTGATTTTGGAAGATTCAATGAAGAAAATCAAAATTTTGGAGGGTTTGTGGTGTTGAGGGTGTACGGCTAAAAACAAAGGGAGAGGAGAAAGATGGTTGTGTTTGTTAAATGAATTTTTTTAAAGAAAAAGTGCTAGTGGAAATGTTATATATAGTGTGGAGTTAGGGTAGTTTTTGCCAATTTGTGATAGTTTTGGTCCAAAATGTAAATATTAGTTAAAAAGCGGGAAATGACTAAAAGTCAATTTTACAAATATTTACGGGACTCGGGTTTCGTAAAAATACTTAAAAGTTTAAACGCACACGAAAATAATAATATAACGACTCGATACGTAATTAAAACGATATCGTCGAAAATATTAAATATCGAAACGATTGATAATAAAATATAAAATTGTGGGCATCAGTCGGTATCGCGATCACTAGTAGTCCTTGTTGCTCGTAAAAATATTAAAATAAAATATTTAATATCGGTTTCAACTTAAACCGTTAAACATAATAATATTTAATATTATGAAATACTTCAAAAATATTTGAAAAGTAAAATTAAGTAATGACCTTATTTTGTGAGTTTTACATCCTCACCACCTTAGGAGAGCACCGTCCCGAGGCTTACTTCTCCTTAGGTCCGTCTACGAATAAATGCGGATACTTGCTCTTGAAGTAGGCCTCTCGCTCCCAAGTGTATTCGGGTCCACGTCGGGAATTCCATCGCAATTTCACTATCGGGATCCGATTTTGCTTAAGCCGTTTCACCTCTCGATCCATAATCTCTTCCGGTTCCTCAATAAAATGCAACTTGTCGTCCAGTTGAATCTCCTCAAGTGGAATTATCAAATTCTCGTCCGCCAAACACCTCTTAAGATTAGAAACGTGAAAAGTATTGTGAATAGCACTTAACTTTTCTGGCAATTCCAACTTATATGCCACAGGACCAACTCGATCAATAATCTTGAATGGACCTATATAGCGCGGACTAAGCTTTCCTCGCTTGCCAAATCGAGTTACTCCTTTCCAAGGTGATACTTTCAACATAACCATGTCGCCAATATCAAACTCCAATGGCTTTCTCCTCTTATCCGCATAACTCTTTTGCCTACTACGAGCTGTCAATAAACGATTCTTGATTTGCACGATCTTCTCAATCGTTTCTCTAATCAATTCAGGACCCGTCAACTGACTTTCTCCAACCTCACACCAACCAACTGGTGATCTACACTTTCGCCCGTAAAGTGCTTCAAAAGGCGCAGCCTTAATACTTGCATGATAACTGTTGTTGTATGAGAACTCCACCAAAGGTAAGTGCCGATCCCAACTACCTCCAAAGTCCATTACACACGCTCGTAACATATCCTCCAAGGTCTGAATAGTCCTTTCACTTTGTCCGTCCGTTTCCGGATGATACGCAATGCTCATATCCAACTGAGTCCCCAGAGCTCGCTGAAGCGATTTCCAAAACTCAGATGTGAACCGACTATCTCGATCAAAAATAATTGGCAAAGGAACCCCATGTTTACAAACAACTTCCTTCAAATACAACCGAGTAAGTTTGTCTAAGTCATCATTTTTCTTTATCGGCAAGAAATGAGCCGACTTAGTCAACCGATCAACAATCACCCAAATCGTATCATAACCACTAGAAGTCCTCGGAAGTCCCGAAACAAAGTCCATAGTGATCTTCTCCCATTTCCATTCTGGAATTTCAGGTTGTTGCAGTAAACCCGAAGGTCTCTTGTGCTCAAACTTCACCTTAGCACACGTCAAGCATTTACTAACATAAGTAGCAATGTTAGCCTTCGGCCACCAGTAACATTTCTTCAAGTCTCGGTACATTTTATCCGATCCTGGGTGAATCGAATATTTAGACTTATGAGATTCGTGCATAATTAGATCTCTCAGTCCTCCATACACCGGTAACCACACACGATTCTCGAAATATCGAATTCTGTCATCACGAATTTCGAATATAGGTGTCATCCTTCTACCCAAGTCTTCATCTCTCACATTCTCTTCCTCTATCGCCTTAGTTTGAGCTTTAAGTATTCGATTAGATAAATCAGAATAAGTTTTCATGGCTAAAGCTCTAACCCTTTTGGTTATTTCTCTGTCCTTCCTACTAAGTGCATCGGCAACTACATTCGCCTTGCCGGGATGGTAGCAAATTTGAATGTCGTAATCACTCAACAATTCTACCCATCTTCTCTGCCTCATATTGAGCTCCTTCTGATCTAAAATATGTTGCAGGCTTTTATGATCGGTATATACCACACTCTTTGTACCGTAGAGATAGTGTCTCCAAAGTCTAAGAGCAAAGACAACAGCTCCTAATTCCAAATCATGTGTAGTATAGTTCTCCTCATGCTTCCTCAATTGACGAGATGCATACGCGATCACTTTCTCCCTTTGCATCAACACAGCACCAAAACCCTTACGTGATGCGTCACAATATACCACAAAGTCTTCAGCTCCGTCGGGCAAAGCCAAAATTGGTGCAGAACACAGCTTCCGCTTCAAAGTTTGGAATGCTTCTTCTTCTTCTGAACCCCATTCATACTTCTTGTTTTTCTGTGTAAGTTTGGTAAGAGGTTTAGAAATTAAAGAGAACCCTTTAATAAATCGCCGGTGGTATCCAGCTAATCCCAGGAATTGTCTAACTTCAGTCGGGGTCGTAGGCCTAGCCCAATCTCTAATAGCTTCAATTTTGGAAGGACCAACATGAACACCGCTACTATCGATCACGTGCCCAAGGAATTGGATTGAATCCAACCAAAAATCACACTTGGAGAATTTCGCATACAACTTCTCCCTCTTCAACAACTCCAAAATAATCTTCAAATGACCTTCATGCTCCTTCCGACTTTTGGAATAAATCAGGATATCGTCGATAAATACAATCACAAACTTGTCGAGGTATGGTTTACACACACGATTCATTAAGTCCATGAATACCGCAGGTGCGTTAGTTAACCCAAACGACATTACTTGAAATTCAAAGTGTCTATAACGCGTCCGAAAAGCTGTAATAGGTATGTCCTCCTCTTTAACACGAAGTTGATGATAACCCGATCTCAAGTCGATCTTCGAGTACACACACGAACCTTGAAGTTGATCGAACAAATCATCGATCCTAGGAAGTGGATAACAATTTTTTATAGTTAACTTGTTCAACTCTCGGTAGTCTATGCACATTCTGAACGATCTGTCCTTCTTCTTCACGAACAATACTGGAGCTCCCCAAGGTGACGAACTTGGTCTAATGAACCCCTTCTCCATTAACTCCTTCAACTGATCTGCCAACTCCTTCATTTCAGATGGTGCCAAACAATAAGGTGCACGCGCCATCGGTGCAGCTCCTGGCACTAGATCAATCTTGAATTCGACTTCTCGCTGAGGCGGAACCTTGGTAAGTCATCGGGAAATACTTCAGGAAAATCACAAATAACCGGAACATCTTCCACACGCCTAACCGGTAGTTCTTTCTCCACTACTTGAGCCAAGAACAGGTGACAACCTCTTTCTACATATTTCTTCGCCTTGATACAAGATATCACCATCAGACGAGATCTACCGACATCACCTTTAACTACTAACACCTTACCCTTAACCGGTATGTGGACAACTTTCTCCCCACATACAATTACCGCATCATGAGCAACCAACCAATCCATACCAACTATCACATCAAATGAACCCAACTCTATCGGCATCAAATCAATTTCAAACAAATGATATGCTAATTTCAAAGGACACTTATTAAATATAGTGTTAGTACTAACTAATTGTCCATCAGCTAACTCGACCTCATAACTAGCATTTAGGCTTGTTGGCTCAACATTAATTAAACGACTAAAGGAAGTGCTTATAAAGCTCCTATCAGATCTTGAGTCAAACAACACACTAGCATAACGATGGTTGAGTAAGAACGTACCCGTCACCACATTTGGACCTTGTGCCTGACCAGCATCCTTAACAACATAAACTGCCCCAGCAGCTTCACCTGCCTTCTTGTTCTTCCACTTTGGACATTGAGGACGAAGATGATCACGTTCTCCACATTCAAAGCAAGTCCTGATCGGAATAGCATTCGCTCCAGTAGCAGGGACCCTTGTCTTGCATTTCTCCACAACATGACCAACCTTTCCACACTTAGTGCACCTTGGTGGACAATTAC
The DNA here is from genome assembly GCA_025667525.1 of Glebionis coronaria. NCBI lineage: Eukaryota > Viridiplantae > Streptophyta > Magnoliopsida > Asterales > Asteraceae > Glebionis > Glebionis coronaria. The sequence goes on along the minus strand of JANFOE010001392.1, from coordinate 61,140 downwards.
CAAAGTGACAAGCACCACAACTCTTACATTTCTGAGCTGGTCCCCCTTGGTCAAAATTATCATTCTTGTTAGTCGCAGCTCTAGCCCCATTATTTCTCTTCTGATTGTACTGCCTATGGCGGTTACTACCTTGATTACCACTCTGCGAATTCTCCCATTTCCTTTTATTACCCTCAGCAGCTTTCTCAGCCCTATCTTGAACTTTCTACCCCATGAGTGTATGAGACATTCTTACAGTTTCAACAAAGTTCTTTGGTCGAGATGAAGTTGTCTCACCTTTAATGTACCCAGGCAGCCCTTTGATGTATTGGTCCATCTTTTTCTTCTCAGTAGCAAAAGCATCTGGACACAACAAAACCAACTCATTAAATCGGCTAGTGTATGCAGCAATGTTGTTATCTTTCAGCTTCAGGTGCCTCAAATCATCCTCCAAAGCAGATAACTCTTCTTCTGGACAGAACTCTTCTTTCAGCAACCTTTTAATTTCATCCCAAGGTTTCCTGTTTGCAGCTTCTAAACCAACTGTAGCAACTTGAGTCTTCCACCAGCTTAAAGCTCGATCCTTGAAAGTAGCAACTGCGAACTTAACCTTGTTCCTTTCTGAGCAATCAATAATCTCAAATGTTGTTTCTGTTTTCTCAATCTACCTGAATAATTCCAGTGCTCCACCAGTTCCTTGAAATGTAGTGGGTCCACATTTCATGTATCCAGCAAAAGTACATTCTTTAACCATAGCAGCAGCCGGAGCAACCTCATCTGCAGGATTCTCAGCTACACATGCCCCAGCAGCTTCTGGTCCAGCAGGTTCACCTACACCTTCAGCACCTGCACCTCTAGATCCACTTGCTCCTTCAGTGTTGACACGCGCAGCTCTATCCACAGCTAATGCTTTCGCAACCTCTTCAGCAACTAGCCTTGCAATGGCATCATTTGTCATTCTCCTAGGTGGCATGATTCTGTCACATCACAAAGAGAAGATAAAATGAATGAGTTAATTGTATTCATGGTATAGTCATATCATGTACAAAATCAATCATCAAATGCATACACATTATCAATACAAGGATTCACAATCATTATAAGGATCAAAGGAAACTATTATCATCGATCAACAAGGAATGATCTTAAAGACAAATAGAGTACAACGACACAAAATAATAAACACTAGTCACGTGGGGATTCACATGGCTTAATTGACTGTGTCTCGCTTGCAGAAGTGAAACTTGCTTCCTCCTCATCGAAGACATAATTTGACGGTGGTAAATTTCACAAAATAGGTATAAGGTCATAATAAAATGAAATAGAATAATTTCCAAAAATCTTAAATAAATATAGAAAATCCTTCAAAATAATTACAGGAAAAATTCCAAAAATTATTTAAGTAAATCATTAATAAATGATAACTCTTATCGAAAAGTTTAACGATATCAATGTATATCGATAAAGGATTATAGTATTTATTTAGAAATACTTACCAATAGGGCATACGTAATGATGTATACTAAAGTTGTAATCCCAGAAGTAGCTTGAACCTGAAGTCACGCAAAATCATGCGCACCGACTCTTTGAAAAATAAAACCGACAGTTATAGTTTAGGTTTTCAGAAAAAGACCTAGTTCTCTATAACTCATGGCTCTGATACCAATCTTTAACACCCCCAAATTTACACGCAGCGGAATACATCTTTGGGTGCTAAAAAATAATACTACAACACATAATTTATAAAGAACGACTCGAAAAGAGACGTTTTAGATTTATCGTTCCTAAAACATTTGTCAGAGTAGCGTAGTCTCAAGACATCGTAACCGAAGTACAACCAAAACAAAAGATTTAAATTGTTTTGAACAAAAGGAACGACAAACATTGAAAGAGTTTATATACAAAGTAGTGCACAACATTCATTCCCGTGGCTTCCAAACTTCAGCCTTCTTGATTACCTGAAATACATGTGAGAAAATCATCAGCAAAAATGCCAAGTGAATCTATAGGTTTATATAATCATTTTGAACACAAGTAAAGATTATAAGTTTTTGGCATACTAGAAGGCAACAAGCATCAAATAATAATTTTGCATCAACAATAATAATTGTATATAGCATAAATTGAAATAAGCTCATGGAACCGAGCCCTTAGACACTCCCTTTAGAGGTCTTATAAGACAGGAGATTTATTAATTGTCGGTTACCTCTAGATTATTGGTACATTACCGTATACCTGACTTCTCAATACAATATGTTCAAACAGTGTGGAGGTCGGGACTAAGCTTCTATGACAAGTCCACAAAAACTGAACCGGGGCGGCTTCCCCCATAGATCTATTAATTGTACCAGCAGTTAACCCATCATAGGTTATTTAACGGTCCATAATTGAGGCTTTAACTAAGGCAATCACTTAATGCAATTTAAAGGCAACCACGGGTCCATTCATAAAGGGACAAGCATACCATAAAAATCTTGTGTTCTAAGTTTACAAAACATGTATTCCCCCACGCGGGTTTTAAAATATTTGAATGAGCTCAAACGAGGCTATAGACTCACCTTAGTACTTATAGTAGTTGAAGACAATCGCCGACGATAGTAGATGCCCGGTAATCACGATAACCGCAAACTAGCAAATAAGGTGCGTACTTTAATAATAAACTCGAGAAATAAATGATACTTAATAAAATCAAATTCAAGTATAAAATCACGACAACTCGAGAGAAAATGATGCAAGTGGTTCTATTATACTCTCCTATGTATTCATTTTATTGTTCTATGCCTTTAATAAAAATCTGCCGAAACATACCGAATGTCCAAGCCATTTTCCCATACTTAAACATATCAAATTTTTATGATACTACTCAGAGAACTTACTTACTATATGTAGAAAGTCCTCTCAAAATCCCATTAAAAGATTTTACTTCTAAAGTTCCCTGCCCGACTCATCTTTGAATCACAAAATCCGGACAGTTTAGCGACCTTGACTTACGAACCCATTTTGACCATTCTAAACAACTCCATTTGTAAAACCGCCACTTGATTCTAAAAATAGACTCAAAATACTAAACTTGGAGCCTGAGAACAGCCCTTGAATCATTTTGAAACTCATTTTATAGTCCCCGAGATTCGATCCAAATATTGACAACAATTTTCGGATTGTGTCAACACTCGTCTCCCGGTACACGAAAATCAAACTAGTGTATCTTCCACCTCGTTTGGAGTTGGAAGGCATACTTTATATCAAATCGAAGCTAACGAAATTCTCTACAACATAGTCCCATAATAACAACCTATATTCAGACTTAAGATTTCCGAAAATGACCTCAAACCTACTGCCCAAAATTGACTATTAAAATCTCTTGCAAAATCATGTTTTTGATCAATTCCAACAACTTTTATCATCAACCTAAGCCCCTAATATCATCATAAACCATTCCTAACACTTGTATCATCATCAAAATCAAAAACCCAAAAATTAAAAATCAACTTTTTAACAAAAACATGACATAAACACCATTTGATCATCACTACTAACACATGCATACAACAAATTTGTATCAAACATCACTAACTTTTCTTGAAAAAAATTAATATGGTTGCATGTATGAAAATTTTATACCAAATTGTAGCCCTTTGAAAATCTAGGATGTGACTTTGCTTGATTTTGGAAGACTCAATGAAGAAAATCAAAAATTTGGAGGGTTTGTGGTGTTGAGGGTGTACGGCTAAAAACAAAGGGAGGGGAGAAAGATGGTTGTGTTTTTTAAATGAATTTTTTTAAAGGAAAAGTGCTAGTGGAAATGTTATATATAATGTGGAGTTAGGGTAGTTTTTGCCAATTTGTGATAGTTTTGGTCCAAAATGTAAATATTAGTTAAAAAGCGGGAAATGACTGAAAGTCAATTTTACAAATATTTACGGGACTCGGGTTTCGTAAAAATACTTAAAAGTTTAAATGCACACGAAAAATAATAATATAACGACTCGATACGTAATTAAAACGATATCGTCGAAAATATTAAATATCGAAACGATTGATAATAAAATATAAAATTGTGGGCATCCGTCGGTATCGCGATCACTAGTAGTCCTCGTTGCTCGTCAAAATATTAAAATAAAATATTTAATATCGGTTTCAACTTAAACCGTTAAACATAATAATATTTAATATTATAAAATACTTCAAAATTATTTGAAAAGTAAAATTAAGTAATGACCTTATTTTGTGGGTTTTACAAAATGTGTTCTCAAATCGAGTTTGTACCTCATTGACAACTTGAACTAGCATACGAAACTTGATACCCTCATCGGGGCTCATAGGAACCTCCATGTATCTAAAGTTAGCCTTAACATTGCTGCTTTCACTCCTCATAGAATCCAAAGCATTACCCTCCTGATTGTTACCATTAGGTGAGACAATAGGAGTTGTATTCAATGATGGCTGCATCAAAGAACCCATTAAAGGAACAACAACACTAGTTGGGGATTTCAAACCCCCGTTTCTATACGCATCATTCAGTGACGGGAATGCAGCAATTGGTGAAACCTGTGCTCCAACATAATTCGAGACCCCTTATACCACAGTCGGTTATACAAACCCTAGCATCACATGGATTCATATCTGAAACCTAGCTGTATCATTATACATAGGCGACACCAACTCATCATTAGGGTTTCATACATCACTCATATTAAGAGCTGGATCCAAATCACTAATAACGTCAGCTTGAGAACGTGATACCCCAACCACATTCGACAAAGGTGTCTCAAAACTATGGTTTTGATTCTCAGCCGACAGCGACGCAAGACCATGTCCTCTATTTTCACCATAAGACAAAGAGATCTCGTGAATACTCGATTCTTTTAACCGTGCCATACGCTCCATAAAACCCTTCCAATAAATCGGACAACCCTCATTATTCATCACACACTTTCAATCTCAGAATACTAAAAAACAGCCCACATAAAATAACAAACCCTAGTGACGGCTGCGCACAAAATTATGAACCCTATGTCTAAATCAAACAACCCGAAAATCAATGCTAATCACAAGGATATAACACCAAAATAGGCTGCTCAAATAAAGAAAACAAGGATTCACGTTTTTGATTACAAATGCAAATTAAAATGAAATGGCGGCTAACCCTAATCTAATTGAATTCTAAATCTGTGATTCAGGATCGAAGATAATCCTAATATACTCTTAATCAAACGATCAAGAGAAATATCAGAAGTACAATAAGACCTCAGATTCAAAGAGAAGAATGAATTAGACAAGGATGGGAGGGAGGCTGCTATTTTTAGGGTTTTGTGTGTTTTTTGCCATCCAGAGGTCATGACCAACGTGGGTAGCGAAGCTAAATGTTTCTTTACTTGATATGTGTTCTACAAGTCTTAAATTTATACTTCTAGATTTTACCAAAAAAGGAGTAAAAACACAACATGGGCAAGTATACCCTTTCGTATATAGTATAGTCTAAGGTATGTCCAGATCGTTCCACGGGATTGTTATTAACAAGTAAAAACAATTATCTTTAGAATGTCACAAGTTCTAAAGATTTGGTTTCAAACAAGTTTTTAAAGGAGTGTTTGGTTTAGGCTAAGAATCATGAAAATGACTAATAACAAAGAAAGGTTATAAGCACATAAGCAAAGTATGAATACAAGTGATGAGGACTAGTCACACAAATATCAACTATTCAACATAAAAGAAATCCTTTCGACCTATAGATCTCGTTATGTCAAATGCATAAAGATCGGTTTATGTTGGTTTCGATAACTCAGTGAGCCACACTCTTTCGAACCCATGGCAAATCATTAAACAAATCATATAAGAGTTGTTATGTATTTTATCTACTAATTTCCACAAGGCGAACATCAAGATTCATTCGTGTGATTACGTGAAACGCAATGAATCATATAAGCACTTTCGAAAATCTTATAATCAAGTCTGAGTTAAATATACAGTAATGATCAAATATAATAGTATCGAGCAACAAGAGCATTTCAACCATGCAAATACCTAAGCATCAGACAGGAAGTACGACGCACGTTGCTAAATGTCCGGTGTACTTTTTGCACGATTAAATTAGGAATCAATTCATAAATTCTATATGCACCTAAGCCAATTAAAATATGACTACTCCATTATCAAAGTAATAACAAACATAATATTCATCATAATTCCAGAATTGATCATAACAAAAGAGTTATAGAGATTATACCAATTTATTACAAGAGTTGTGATTCCACAATTAGTTTTCCCAAATGAAAACTATATACTAATGAGCCAACTATCAATTCCAACCTTTCCGAACCCTTTCGGTGATGTTACTAAAAGTTTATGGACATAAATTTAGTAGTCGTGTGTTAGGATCGAACTTCAGATTACATGATTGCACAAAATACGTAAAGAGTTAATTATTTAATAAATGTATTTATTATATTTATTAAATTAATTTGATCTATGCAATGTAACGAACTTTATTTATTAAAAGTTAAGTATAAACGATCGTTATGGAACATAAAGGAAGGAGAAGAAAATTTTACGAAACACCCCTTAGGGTGTGTCGCATAGTCGGTCACAAAAGGGAGGGGGCAAAGGTTATTTTGTTAAACATGGGCTTCAAGTTTAATTTCCTATATAAACACCCTTAGCCTTCATAATTTTTCATCCCTTCTCTTTTTTTTCTTTGAGCAGATCGCAACACCAAAACCACAAAGGGTTTCTGTTGGTTTTCCTTGGTATTAGGTTTAGCTTATAATCTAGTCCTAGCCCCTCTCTAGGGTTGTTGGGTAGATTTTTCACAAGGCGTAGTAGCTCGATTTACATGTACTAGACTTACGGTTAGCTCATTGTATTACGTGTGTACAAGAACGAAATACAGTCTTATCATAGACTATATCTTGGTGATCATACGTAAACCTTAATTTGGAGAATTAGGTTTTGTTCGAGGGAATTTCATTGCAAAAGGTACGCAAATCCTAACTCGATTAATTATAATTGTGTTAATTATGATCTTGTTAAATCGCTTCCGCTATATGTGCTTTGATCTCGTTTAGGGTTTTAATAATTGTTATAAATAATAAACCATCAGTGGCATCGAGAGCTGTTTTAACATGTTATAATTATCAAAAAATCTAAAAAAATTTAACCAATAATTGTTTTGGGTTAAAACTTCATGTTTTTTAGGTTTTCTTAAAATTAGGGTTTTGTTTTTTATATAATTCGGTTGGCCGAATTTTTTTTAATAATTGCTTTTTGAAACCCTAAAATATACACGATTGTATGTTTTAGATTAAAATTACCTGATTAATTGTTATGACATGTAGTTTTTTGGGTTACGATCCGTAGAGATTTAATTGTTAAGATTTGTGGGTGGATCCATGATGAACATGCATGTTTTTTCATGGATCATATAAATTGAATGTGTTACATGGTTTTTTCCAATAAATATAGAATTAGGAAAGACTTTTTATAAACATAAAAACCCTAGATTTTAAATTACTGAATAAAAAGGTTTGCATGTGGCTATTTGATCTATTTAATTACACATATAATTGTTATTATGTGTTTATGACTTAGTTTTTTTTTACCTATTTATTTTCATGCGTTTTTTTAAGTATGTTTTAAACAAGGGTAATTTTTTTAAGAAAAATAATATTGACTAAATCATATTAAAACTAAGATTTGTTTTGAGATCTAAATTACATAGAATTACGTTGATTGATGATTTACAATAATAATTTTAAGGTCTACTCAATTTTGACAAACTATAAAGTGGGTATAACGCGCTGCTGGCCATGTACCCGACTAAGGAAGGAGGTTATGCCATTGTCGATGACCAAATTCCCGGCTCGCCTGTGTGTCAAAAGTGGAATTACTTACGATTATTATTTTTATTACACTTTAAGGTTGATTTACCATACATTCACATCTGAGACACAATGAATAAGGATTATTGTTTTGTGCGTAGCCGCGTTCTAGCAAAAGTACGTTATGAATAGTTGTGGGTAAAATTCTTTAATTGGTTTAACTAATACCTCAACATAATATATGTAGAAATTTAGTCTCGTGAAAAAGTTTACTAAATGTTTTATTAAACTTATGATATGGAGATGTATGCATGCTTCTCGATACATTGATTTTGACATCAAATTTATACCCTTAAAATTTAAGTTGAGTACCATCTAATTGATGGACACTTGAAGTCACAATGTCGTCATATGAGATTTGGAGGATGTTGTGATGGAAAGAAAACTTTTCATAGAATGAGAATTCGTGTTATAAGTTTTACGTTCTTTAGATTAGACGACTTAATTAAGTTACTCAGTGAGATCTGGAATATCTAGAAACTGGGAATTGTTTGCCAGTAAATTATTCGACAAGTTACTATTTTGAATACGTTCATTACTAGCAGACTATGTTGCAAAATAAGGTCTACAAGGGCGATTAATCACCGATTAAAGCTACAAGGCCCTCAACCTTGCCGATTAATGAAAAGACGATTAATGGCGGTCAACTATGATCAACGACGGTAAAGGGAGGTCAAACTTGCCGAAAACCTACAAATTTGGCCGAAAATACCGAAAGGTCACTGTAAACATATGTTTATCACTTATAGTAACTATTTATATGTATGATGAGTTTTATATTAAGAATGATATTGCCGAAAATACCTAAAACTCATTACAAATATCAAAACTTGCCGAAAATACCAAAAATTTGCTTTAAATGCCAATCCGGTTAATCACAGATTAATCCTGCCTAGAATGATTACAAGTTACAAGGTGGTCGACCGGCCGGTTAGCGATTCACGATCTTTACAACATTGCTAGCAGGTCAACTGATGTAATGGATTTATGTTAATATAGGTTCTAGTTCAAGGAAAATATTATGGTCCATATACCGGGGCAATTTTATTTTCTTGAATTATTTCTCGAAAATACTAATAATTTGAACTTATTTATGTAGAAATGGCTCAACCCGACAATAACACTATAAGTTTTGCGTTCAAAGCATTTTTTGATCATCTTGAACTTACTGGCCCTGACTTCAATGATTGGTATCGCTCACTAAAAATTGTCTTGAGAGTAGCAGGTACTATTGACATTTTGTCCACGCCGTATCCGGATGATCTTGCTGAAGATGCTTCTGAAGCCAAAAGGCTTACCTAAATTGTTGATATTAAGAAGCACTCTGATGTGGCTTAGTTAATGCTAGGGAAAATGTCCCCTCAACTTCAAAAGAAGTATGAGCTATTTTCGCCTAAGCGTATGCTTGATGAACTCAAGGCTATGTTTGAGAAGCCCCAAGCTGTGGAAATCTTCGACTTAGTAGATGCTTTGCATAGCTGCAAGTAAAATCCTACAAAGTCTGTCAGTGCACATTATATGGAAATGAGGGGTTATATGGAATATCTCATTGCACTAGGACAACCCTATGATCATAATATGGCTATTAACTTGATCAATAGGTCCCTTAACAAGGACTTCAATGATTTCGTTAGGAACTATAATATGCAATGCACGGGGTAGACAGTTAATGATTTGCATGCAATGCTCATTGACTACGAAAAGGGGTTAAAGGACAAGGCATCTACCTCTAGTCCTCTTGTACTAACCATACAAAAGGGTAGAGTGAGTAAGCCAAAACAGAAAGTGAATAAGATTAAAGGAAAAGGTAAAGCTGATAAGAGCAAGCAACTTGCAAATTATCAAAATCTAAATAACTTTTCCAAGAAGAATCAATCCCACAAGGATGATACCTGCCACTATTGCAAGGCAAGTGGTCACTGGAAGAGGAACTGCCCTCTTCACCTCGATGAGTTGCGAGAAATAAAGAAGAAGGCTGAGCAGAGCGCTACAACTTCTGGTACGTTATTTATAATCGAATTATTTAATTTGACATACAAATTAAATTCCTGGGATATGATACAGGATGCGGTATTAACATTTTTAATACGCTGCACGGGTTTAAATTTGAAAGGAAGCTATCCTATGGGGAACAATTTCTGCAAGTGGGCAATGGAGCACAAGCAGCGGTTGAAGCTATAGGATCATTTAATTTAGTTTTACCTTCAGGTTTAGTACTGATTTTAAATGATTGTCATTATGCACCTTCAATTGTTAGGGGTGTTATTTCCTTTTCTTATATGTTAAATCTTAGATTTGTTCACACTATTGATAATAATGGAATTTCTGCTTTTAATGATGCTATTTTCTATTTTAATGAAATTGCTGTGAATGGTGTGTTTGAAATAGATATGCATGATAATGAATCAAAGTATAATAATAAATTTGATTTTAGCATGAATAAGAAAAGGAAGTTAGATAAGAACTCTTCTTATATTTGGCATTGTAGACTTGCTCATGTTAGGAAGACTCCATACAAAAGTTTCAACGTGAAGGTCTTTTGGAAAATATCAATGATGAATCATTTGATATATATGAGTCCTGTATCTCTGAGAAGATGACCAAGAAACCTATTCATAGCAATATTGAAAGGGCTACTGATCTACTTGGTTTAATAAACACGGATGTGTGTGGACTATTTAGGCATGTCTCAAGGAAAGGTTCTAGCTACTTCTTAACATTTACGGATGATTATAGCCGTTATGGTTATGTTTATTTACTTAAGCATAAACATGAGGTTTTTGAAACGTTCAAAGTGTTTAAAGCAGAAGTAGAATTGCAGCTAGGAAAGAAGATTAAAGCTCTTCGTTCTGATAGAGGTGGTGAATATTTAAGTCAAGAGTCTAAAGATTATCTAAGTGAAAATGGAATAGTTTAGAATCTCACTTCTCCTTATACTCCACAACAAAATGGTGTATCCGAAAGGAGAAATCGTACACTATTAGATATGGCACGATCTATGTTTAATCTTACAACTTTGACATTATCCTTTTAGGACTATGTTTTAGAATCTGATGTTCGCATTTTAAATATGGTTCCCTCGGAAAAGGTTGATAAGACACCATATGAACTATGGCATGGCAAAAATCCATATTTGTCTGATTTAAATGTCTGGGGTTTTGAGGCGTATGTGAAACGTGACTCGTGTGATAAAATCCAACAACGATATGTGAAATGTATCTTTGTAGGATACCCTAAGGAAGCTATGGGTTACTACTTTTATTATCCACCTGAAAACAAAGTAATTGTTGCTACCTATGGAGACTTCCTTGAAAGTGATCTTGTAAATCAAGAATTCAGTGGGAGAAATTATTTTCTTGAAGAGAGTTATATAGATACATTACCTTATGATGAAAATACTAGCAAAATAAGTCATGTAGAACCAGAGATTATGGGAGTTCCACAGGAAATATTTTCTCTACGTAGGTCTAAAAGGACTATACGTGCTCCAAGAAAACTATGTCTTAACATTGAGGATGATGATGATGAAGTAGGGGATCTTGGTGAACCTACTAATTATAAATCCGCCATACTTGATCCTGAAAAGGATAAGTGGATGTTTGCGATGGACGAGGAAATGAAATCCATGAGAATTAATAAAGTTTGGATTGTTGTAGATCAACCACCAAATGCTAAAGTAGTGAAAAATAAGTGGATATACAAGAAGAAAACTGACATGGATGGTGAAGTACAATCTTATAAAGCTCGTTTAGTAGCTACACCTTTTACACAAACTTTTGACGTTGACTACGAGGAGACATTTTCTCCTGTAGCAGACTTAAGAGCTATTAGTATTTTCATAGCTATTGCAGCATACTATGACTATGAGATATGGCAAATGGATGTTAAAACCGCCTTCTTGAACGGTCGCTTAGATGAGGATATCTATATGTAGCAACCAGAAGGGTGCATTGATCCTAAGTATCCAAAACACGTGTGCAAACTTCAAAGATCTTTTTATGGTCTGAAGCAAGCATCACGTCAATGGAACAAACGATTTGACAAAGAAATAAAAATGTTTGGATTTATTCAAAATCGTGATGAGCCATGTGTATATTGCAAAGCTAGTGGGAGTGATGTAGTATTCGTAATTTTATATGTTGATGACATATTAATCATGGGAAGTAACATTCCAAGACTTAAATATGTTAAGGATTATCTTGGTAAATGTTTTTCTATGAAGGATTTAGGAGAAGCTGCATACATTCTAGGAATTAAAATCTATCGAGATAGGAGTATACGATTAATTGGTCTTAGTTAAGATGCTTATATTGACAAAATATTGAAGAAGTGTAAAATGCATAATTCTAAGAAAGGTTTCCAACCTATGGACGTTAAGCATAACCTAAGTCATAAGATGGATGAATCTACTCCTGAAGAGGAGGATTACACGAGAAAGGTGCCTTATGCTTCGGCTATAGGATCTATTATGTATGTTGTAAGATGCACAAGGCCTGATGTGGCGTTTGCTCAGAACTTGGTCAGTCGTTACTAAACAGAATTCTGGGAAGCTCCACTGGGTTGCTGTTAAACATATTATGAAGTATTTGAGGGATACGAAAGGAATATTTTTGGTGTTCGGAGGGAAGCCAGTGCTTAAGGATTACGAAAGAAATGTGGTTTGGATTAGGAAGTTTTATTGGAGATCTTGGAGTGATGCTTTCAGTAAAAGAACCTAATAAATATGTATTATGACAATTTTGCCGCAATCATATTCGCCAATGATGCTGGAATCATGAAGGGCGCCAGACACTTTAAATGTAGATATCACTACATACGAGAACAAGTTGAAGCTCCTGAAATCAAATTATTAAAAGTTCGCACAGATGATAATGTAGCAGATCCTTTAACTAAGGCGTTGCCTAAAGGAAAGGATATTGAACATGCCAAAAGCATTGGGCTTCAATTAGCTAGCGATTTTATGTAATAAATATGTGATTAATATTTGGATAAAGGATGTTAAGACATTATTATTTAATGAAATAAAGATTGGATTTCCTTTATTCTTGTTATTTAATTTGTGTCATATTTTACATGTTTTAATCCATGAATAAAGTGTTATGCTAAATGTCTGTTGTCGATTAATAATATGGGAGTATTATTAAACTAAGACAATTCAAAGTTGTGATAGAGTATACTTGAAAGTATATTGATCGATTTTGGATGATATTTGATGGATCGAATATTGGACTTATCCCAACTATAAGGGTTATTTTCAGAAGTGTTGCAAAATTCATGGGTTTTTCTTGTAGTCAATATCAAATTTTTTTCCTCCAATTTCTTTTGGAGTTATATTACAGTTGGGCCTCTCGTGAGATTAGTAAGATGTTTTTGTGGCCACACCCATATGTGATTTGGTAATCTTATTTAATCTGTGAACGAGAAACAAAATTGTTAATGAAAGGAATGATTGAGATTCATATCCTTATTAACGTTGTATAAGAAATAAAGGATAATAATGATGAATATTAAAATATTTTATCCAGAAGACCTTACTCGAGTTGTACTAGAGGCATTGGTAGTGTAACTAGACACTAGTCAATGTGATCACATGATATAAATTTATCCAAGTGGGAGCGGAAAGTTTATGGACATAAATTTAGTAGTCGTGTGTTAGGATCGAACGAGATTATAGGATCGCACACAATACGTAAATAGTTAATTATTTAATAAATGTATTTATTATATTTATTAAATTAAACCGAGCTACACAATGTAACGAATGTTATTTATTTAAAGTTAAGTATAAACGATCGTTATGGAACAAAAAGGAAGGAGAATAAAAATTTACGAAACATCCCTTAGGGTGTGTCGCATAGTCGGTCACAAAGGGGAGGGGGCAAAGGGTATTTTGTTAAATTTGGGCTTCAAGTTTAATTGCCTATATAAACACCCTCAGCCTTCATAAATTTTCATCCCTTCTCTTTTTTTCTTTGAGCCGATCGCAACACCAAAACCGTAAATGGTTTCGGTTGGTTTTTCTTTGTATTCGGTTTAGCTTATAATCTAGTCCTAGCCCCTCTCTAGGGTTGTTGGGTAGGTTTTTCACAAGGCGTAGTAGCTCGATTTACATGTACTAGAGTTACGGTTAGCTCGTTGTATTACGTGTGTACAAGAACGTAATATTGTCTTATCATAGACTATATCTTGGTGATCATACGTAAACCCTAATTTTTAGAACTAGGTTTTGTTCGAGGGAATTGCTTTGCAAAAGGTACGTAAACCCTAACTCGATTAATTATAATTGTGTTAATTATGATCAATCGCTTCCGCTATATGTGCTTTGATCTCGTTTAGGGTTTTAATAAGTCTTATGAATAATAAACCATCAGTTACTAAACCCCGAGTTCGTCCGAAACTGATGAGGAAGAGATGGGAGAACTAGTGGTTGGGGGTCAAAGTGCGTCACACTTACCCAAATGTGTACCGCACATTGGAGGTGTCATTTGTGCGCTGCACAACTGAAATGGTGCACCACACTATTGCGCGTCTAGAATGTTCCAAGTGCTGCAGAAAAAGTGTGACGCACTTTTGAGTTTGTGTGCCGCACATTCTGATAGCACAAAGTGCTACGCACATTTTGGTAAAAGCGGTGCAAATATAGGGAATTTCAGCTCTTTGACCACAAACCAAAGTTGTAGTTAATTATTTTCTCTTTCCATGGCCGCTTGAACCAACTCAATCGGAGTCGTATGCTCAAGTTATAAACAAAACAACGGCAGGTGTCGGGAGATCTCAAGCTTGACTCTATTTCTTCGTTTAAGCTTCATGTCTTCGTGTTTTCTTCCTTTTCTTCCACGACACGTCCTTGGAACCAATAACATCAAATACACTCTATTATGTATCGAAAGTTCATATAGTTAACCTAAATATATACAGATAACGCATATGTAAACATGTATAAGTTGAGCGTTATCAGTCTTCATCATTGCGTCTGCGACATCGTCCACTTAACTTCTTGTGCCCTGTGTCGCTATCTGATGTGTCTTTTACAGCGGCTATCCTCTGAGTTGGAACAAAATGAAACGTAGCTCGGGAATTATCCCCTTCCTCCGGAGCGATTGTAGAGAATCCTTTTAGACCTTCGATCTCGAGAGTTTAGAGTTTGACTCCCTCCCCTCGGGCGATCACCAAGTCTTTCAAGGTTACTCATGCGTTGAACGTTATCCTCAGGGGTTTCTGGGGTTCCACTCCCTCTTGATCCACCCGAATAGTCAGAAGCTTGTTGCTCATCTTCTCGATCATCTGTAACCTTATCTCCTATTCGTTTGAAGATAGGGGTGTTTTGGGTTGATCCTTCATACGGCGTTTTCTTTGTCGCCTAGGGGGACGTTCTGGTGAACCTTTGCGATCAACATCGAAGTTGAGTCAAGCTTGTAGATCTCTCTCGTGATCGACTCTCATCCTCTCTGTCATGAGTGGAAGAGAGCTTCGAAGTTTCGGGCAACGAAGTCTTTGATGTTTTCCTTATAAACGAAGATGATCAGGTGTCATCTTTAGTCTCTTCGTTTAGCTGACGCTGAGCTTCCTTTTCTGGCGTGGATGGTACTACTACTTAACCTAGAGTTCATATGGCCGGTAATGGCACAAGAGTTGTGAAAGACGAGTTTGTAGCCTGTGATGGCTTGTTCCTAGTATTCTGATTGTTCGGCCCGCCGGTTGCCCAGAGGTCGATTGGGTGGAGACCATGAGTGTCTCGTTTGGTGTCGACTTCTTGGCAGATAGAGTCCGCTGGCCAGCGGATCCACCACTCCTCTTAGTCTTATTAAGAGTATACTGTAGGGTCCTACGGATGGTGCCAACTTGTTGATACAAAAGCTGGATGGACACGTTCGACCTGAGTTAGGCTTAATTTGGGTGTTAGCGCTCCAGCTCCTCCACCAAGTGAACTTGTGTTAAGGATCCTACACACTAAGAAAGCACCATTAGGCTTACCGTAGGATTGTATCCCACGATTAGACTCCGACGTGAGACTAAGTAATCGGTTTGTGATTATAGTAGTTGATGAGTGTTTTAGTTTGTATGAGAATCGTACCTTTGTGGAACCTAGGGGTTCCTTATATAACCGTTGGAACCCTAGTAGGGCTCACTGAATCATGCGACCCAAGTAAGAGATAATGACCATATACATATGATCCTTATCATTTATTTAAGGATAGTTAATGACTAGGTTTTGCTAGATTGAAAGTTCGTTTCTCGGTATCTTCTCGAATTGATTTCCGGTTCAAAGTGCGACTCAGTTGTTCTTGGTAGAAAAGAAATAGAATGGTTGTCGTTGTCTACACTAATTAAAAATAAAGACTTGAAACAAATAAAAATGAAGTAAAGACGGTAAAAAGAAATATTGAAAGATAAAAACTTGACGGGAAATTAATGACAACTTAAAATTAAATAAGGTAAACTAAAATTAAATGCAAGTAAATTAAAAGTGCGACTAAGTAAAAGGCGGGAAAAATAAAGTTTAAAATTCAAAAACATAAACTTAAAATAAACCAAAACTGAAATTACAAAACTAAGAAAAAGTGCTCATTCGGAAAAACACATTCATCCGGAATAAAGTCTTTCATCAGGAATAAATAGCTTCATCCGGAATAATCCTTTATTCGGAATAATAGGCTTCATCCGTAATAAATTGCTTCATTTGGAATAATCCTTTATTCGGAATCAAAGGCTTCATCCGGAATAATCCTTCATCCGGAATAATCCTTCATCCGGAACAAATGTCGATTCTGAATAAACAAGAAAAACGTTCATCCGGAATAAAGTAAACAAAATGCTTCATTCGGAACATTCACTGATTCGGAACATTTATACTGATTCGGAATAATTAAACTAGAAAGCTCATTCGGAACATTAAGAACTGATTCGGAATATTTTTGAAAAGAACTGATTCGGAACATAACAACTCATCCGGAATATTAATTATTCCGGATGAACAATCTGATTCTGAATGACTAAATGGAAAAATATTGATTCGGAATATGACTTGATCCGGAATAATTTAAGGTAAAAACACTGGTTCGGAATAAAAGAAAGAAATGCTTGGTTCGGAACATAAAAACTGATTCAGAATCTGGGCACATAAACAGTAGCGAAGAACAGGGAATGAAATAGAACACGAATCTAAACAAAATCAATCAAGATTAACCAAAAGATTAAATCAAAATAACCACAAATGAACAACTAATCAATACCAATCAAACCAAATCAATAACACTAACAATAATAATCACAATAATCAAAACCCACTTAACCAATTTAATAAAAACTCAAGAACATAAACATAACATAAGATTAAATCAATCACAAGAAAGGAAGATTAAAGATCAAGAATAAAGATAAAGAATCAATAACATGAAAAAGAAACTTACTTGGAATTTAAAGGTGCAAGGTAATTAAATTTGACAATTAAGGTAAATTACATGTAATTAAAGTGCAAGTAAATGAAAATGGAAGATCTTAGTTTGTCAAACTAGCCAACAACTACAAATGAAATGAAATGGATCTTATTATAGGAGATTAGGTGATTAGTGGAAGGAAGCTTCCTCCCCTCTTTCTTCTTTCTTTAATTACTTGTTTAAGTCCTTAATCTTCCAAATTCTTCGACTTTTGTCTCGGGATTAATAAACTCGTCTTGTAATTTCTTCAATAAATTAGACTTGAGTTCTTCGGCTTTTAGTAAACTTCCGTCTTTTAACTTTTTCTTCGATAAATCTTCAGAATTGGTCTTGGACTTCCGTTCTCATTGAACTCTTGATTTCTTGACTTCTTCTTTTGTCTTTTTCTTCGATAAAAGCCCGTGAAAGCCGTGTTTTCTTCCCTTTTAGCATTTTGATCCTAAAATCACAACAAAAACACAAACCACGCATAATTCCGATATTTACGACATAAAATACACGTTTTGGCTTGGTTATTATTGTAATTAAGTGGTAAAAGGATGGGTGTTTTCACACCTATCAATAGTGTATATCCTCTTAACTTGGGTGAATCATACTCCTAATCATACTATGATTTTGTTTTACCCTGACCGTGTGTGGCCAGAGTGCGACCCACTTAAAACCGCGTGCGACAATCATTCGTTGGGCCACGTGGGACCACATCGCTTTCTATTAACCTATTCATGACGGATTAGATACGGGTAGTACCATTTGATTGGGCTCATGGCCCGACTAGGGACTATACGTCATCATTGAACTTTATTGAAACTTACAACTTAAATACTAATGTGTATGGACATAATTTCATGTTTCCATCATTGAAATTAATTTTAGGATAATTGAATAAGAGCACGTTAATTCCTCAAAAAGATATGTTCATTGTCCTTGATCTTCACTCATTCCATGCTAAGTGTAAAATGAGAACATTGTCTTTTACAAGTTAGTAATGCTAACACTACTCATATAAGTTAATTGTGGTACTTTACAACCCTTACACATAATTGGTATCTCTAGATTTTATTTTTGTCATGATCACGAGGATTCATATCGACTTATTTGATAAGAGATTAAGTCTAATAATAGAGTTAAAACGGTGCAACTACAACTATCAATTTGTAAGTTTTCTAATAGTAAAGGTGTCAAAAAATTAAGTTAACAAGAAAGATCGATAAATACGGTTTTATAATGGATTTGAACATTTGACTTATTGACCTTGAACTTTATTTTCCCCCTTTCGGATGGGTTTTATTATCATGGATTACCTCAACCCTTTTATTAACTACCGCTATGGTGTTTTTATTAACTCTAGTCTTGCCTTGCCTTTTATTATCCCCCATTTGAAAGGTTTTATTAGCCAAAGACATATATCCTCATCCTAGATAGGTGATTTTGGATTTTTAAGCTTTTAGAGCTTTTAAGTAATTCACTTAGGTTTCACATCGATTTTTGGCCTTATGAGCTTAGAATTTTTGCTAATTTTGGGTGAAATGACCTAAAAATTATTGGAAATGTAACACCCCCAAATATTCATAATTCAATTCAGCGGAAGCGTCGTTGGTGTTACGGGATAACACATTACTCAAATCATAGACAACGCTTAAAAATCGCGTCGATTAATAATAAAGCATTTTCAATTCATGAATATCAAATTACATAGGTCCTCGGGCAATGTATGTCTTCAAAATTTACAAAAAATTTGAATGGAAATTTTTAGTTAAATGCGGGCCATAAAATCTTGTCGTCTTCCCTAGAATTACCTTCAAGTACCTGAGATAAAACATGTTAAAAGTCAGGAAAACGCCGAGTAAATTCATAGAGTTTAATAAAAACCATTAATATATCACCGGTACATATTTATTACCGAAAATCATTTTGTACAAATCTTTGTCGTAGGCTATAAAATAGGCCAAATACATTTTATACAAATCTTTGTCGTAAATCATAATATAGGCTTTTGCCTTCAAAACCATTATACGAACCATTGTCGCAAAAACATCATACAATACGTTTTATAACGTTGTATAGAGTTAAATAAAAACCTTTTTATGAAAATGGTTATGTAAAACCAAAACACGAACATAATATCAGTAATAAGACCCCGTATTGCTAGTCAGGCCATATATTATAATTCAATGCATATATCTGTATTTTCATTATTGGATTATTATAAGCCGCATGACATTGTTATTTTTCTATAACATACATCGGGTAGCTAACCCGTAATTCCTTTGCCCATCTAAAACAGCGTGTCGTCACAATAATCACGCTTATATAAATCTTCTCATACATAAATTCGCTTACCAATCAATGTGGAACGACGGGTGATCTTCCCCAAATAGTACTATTATAAGCATAAGCGTCTACCAAATCTCAGTAGTTCACAATTCAAGCTAATGGGACTTTTAGTAACATAACCTAACTAATAATAATCCATTTCATTTCATTCATCAGGTCATATAATCATTCGGGTCCATATCAGTAAGCATACAATCGGGACAACTGGTGTCCTATTTTTATTAAAACTAGCATGTTATCCCCCTCGCGGGTTTATAAGACATTTAATAAAACATTTAAAAGAGTGCGAGGCTATGAACTCACATTGGTGTGGGAAGGTGGGTTATCAGCAATTAAGATGTATGGTACGTGCCTCGATCACGGGAAACCTAGACAATAATACTCGATCTTAGACTTTCGTCAAATGACTTTATAAAAATAATGGTTATGTATATGTGATGATATCACAAGTATGATGATGATTAAGTGGGATTTTATTTTCTCATACAAATTATAGTTGTTATGTGTTAGTAAATTTTATACTAGTTATACTAGTTTTACCCATTTATATATTAAGGCCCAATAAGCCTATTAAAAGTCCAATGCATTATATTAGTCCATTTATACTTTTAATACTAGGCCTATACACATATATTGGGCCCAAGTGGGTTAATCCTATGAGTAAGTCCATTAGTGTTAAGCCAAACTAGTTGGGCTAATGGTCCAATAAGGCTACTTTGGCCCATTTGGTCCATAAGTTATAAAGCTCGGGTTTATCGGTTTTTACATGTCAAATGTGTTTAAATATCAGTATATGAGTAATTAAAATGTTACATTAGACGCGTCCGACCGTCTAAGTTTTATTTGGTGAAAACGTTAATCTTTCGGTTTTAGCCGAAAAGACGTAAAACTTATATATAGTTTTGTAACTTTAAAAAACATTTGAGTTTTTACTTTTATAAAATTTCATGTTTATTTATTTTAGTATACAACTCATTTTATAATAGTTATTATTATTTAGTGGGTTCTATATATTTATTTTATAATAATATTTACTTGAGTGCTCTTTTTATACTATATAGTTTATTTACAAATCTAATTATTAAAGTCATGTCCACCATTTTTGCTATATCTTGAGTTCTACAAGGAGATAGAAGCTAAAATTTGAACAGCATAAACTACATGATGTGTGCTATAAATAACTCGCTTATATCTACTGCTCAATCATCTTCCAAGTATTTTAAATAATTCGTCCAAAACAGACTATACAGATTTGTACCTCAATAGTGTTTTGATCATATCTTGCTCATTTTAATGATTTCATTGAGTGGCCAACGCTCCACATATGTAAAAATCATATATCTATCTGTATATTTAATAGTCCAAGCCATTTAACCAAGTGATCATATTGATACTTACTGTTTTATACAGCCTATGTAATTAACCAAGATTTTAATATTTTTACTTGTTGATTTTAGTCTTTTTAACCAAATCTATTAACACAAAATCCCCACATAATATTTTGATCATCATTTATCATCATATACATATACACTTATAATGAAAATACATGAGTACATTTACAAAATAAAAAGATGATAGAAGAAATGATCTTGTTACCAACCAATATAGTGAAAGGTTAAGAACAAGACTTGGTTTTTGATAACCAATCTTATGAAATATCAAGACCACTTTGAGATCACGAAGAGTATGAAGACACCTTGAGAAAATCAGCCCTAAACTCCTTTGAAAACTTCTTTTTAGTTGTTAAGATCACCTTAAATCATCATGTCTTCAATGGGTTATCATCATATGCAAGTTATACATAAGATTGGTGGTGAAATTTTTTTAATCAATGGTGGTGGTTGTGGGTGTAAATGGGACGGTAAGGGAGAGAGCTAGAGAGAGAGATTGTGAGTTTTTGCATGTAGAAATGAGAGGAAATGATTTATCTTAATGGTTTTGTTAGCTTTGAAGGCTAGATGGACATGTGTCCATTTAGTTTATGAGAAGTTGATACCAAATGTGGTATTGGCTACTTGTCTTGGCTGCCCATAATGGGGGTGAGACAAATGTATACTTGTTTCAACCCCACTAATTTACGGGTACTCCTCGATTCTAGTTTCCTTGATTTACGTGCCCTCGGGTCGATTACGAAAAATGTTTTTATAAATTATGAATCTACAGCACAAAACGATTCTAATAAAAATTGTCTCATCAAAAACGGAGCACAAAAGCGTAAATAAGTAAACCTAGGGTTTCCGGTTTAATTGTAAAAGACGCTAAATTATGTACGTAATTCCTAATCTCTTCTCGTAAATTTGTTAGTTTATTGTAACACCCCCACAAATGCTATGCGCAGCGGAACTACAACATTGGGTGCTACACAGTATTCATTGCACACAAGATATATCAAACGACTCTAAAAAGACGTCAACTTAACACTTGAATTAAAAATTGTTAGATGATACATGTCCACGGTTTTTCCAACCCCAATTGGTACAACAGAGTTTAGCGTTTTCGGTCCCCATGAATCTCAACCCAAAAATTTCAGTTTCACAACAACATTACATTAAAATTTAAAAATGTTTAAGTAGAAAAGGGAGGAAAAACAAGCAGACTCCAAGCCATACACACAACATCCATCCCATGCATGCTCCATTCTACACTACAGCGGTTACCTGAAACACATGCCAAAATTTGGTCAACGAAAACGTTGAGTGGAATTCATAGGTTTTACAATTCATTTGAACGTATATGAAAAAAAACCATTCGTGATCATTTATAGACTTGTCGATCAAACAATCTATATTCAGGATACTGACAATTGTGTTTAAGCTCATGACACTAATCCGTTAACTCAATCACCCGCGTAATAATTACCGGCGTGATTCAGATGAAACCGGTGCCCCTTCTAAAGGCATCAGTTGCAATTATACCTTATCTCTCATACAAGATAATCTACCGCAGAACTTACTCAACGTACAGCTTCTCGGCTAGCATTGGGTCGTTAGCCCAGTAGTACTACAAATTGTATAAGCGGCTATTTCCCCCTACTCGAGGGCAGGACAATAGTTAATAGTTCATGAATTTAGGGTCTTTTGCAACTTGGTACTCAACACAATTTCTAAGGCAACATTCGGGTCTAACAATCATTCATGATATACGTTCCTTTTAAAAACTAGCATGCATTTCCCTCGCGGGTAAAACAATTTGAAATAAATATAAGCGAGGCTATAAATTCACACCTTATATATTAAGTAGTCGGTAGTTCGAGAGATGATCACTGACGACGATACGGATGCCCGGGTAAATCAACACCTATCAACAAATAACGCGTAATGAGTAATCTCATTTTAAATACCTTACGGTACTGTATAAAATACATAGATACTAGTCACTTAGGACAATTATAACTCACGCCAAAACAAAACAACAAGCGTCACTCATTTTACACCATTCGTTCTTACTATTTACGTTATCCATTTTTATCCATTTTCGCCGGTACTTACCGAAAGTACGGGCTGTTTTACTCTACTTAACCATTCTTATAAAATTTGACAAAATTCTCAAAAATCCTATAAGACCTGTAGATAACACATTTTTAATCCCAATAAAAGTTTTTTTTACTTCTACGACTCGTTACTCAACGCTTTTCCAAAAACTACATTTTCCGGGCTGAAATTGTACTTCGACCAACTTTGACCTCTTTGACCTATTTGAAATGTACCTTTGACTTCTTTGACTCCTAAGTCAACTTATAGACTCAATTACACAGGTTTGTGACCAAAATTTGACCCTTGACCATTTACCAATTCATACTTGTGGTCCTCGGGATTTGACTAAAACTATACATAAATTCGGATTACGAAAGTTCTCGTCTCCCGGTACTCGATCTTTAAAACCTCATAACTTTTAGCTCGTTTTGAGTCACGGGCTCTACCTTATACCAAATTAAAGATAAGAAGACCCTCTATAACTACATTTAGTTTTCAAGACCTGTAGGAAAAATAATTTTTACGAAATGGCCTTAAACTTTCTGCCTAAATTTGGCTATACCAAAATCATGCTTAAGCTCGATTCCAAACCTATTAATCACTACTAGGCATCATCCTAAGCTTCCCTAATCACAACCAAACACTAATTTTCAGTCCTAACCCCTATTGATCAATCAACCTCATAATCCTAACATCAAAAAACAAACATGCAACCAATTATACCCATTTAAAACATCACTAAACACAATGCCAAACACAAAATCAAGGCTCAAAATTATCAACCACCATGGCTCCCCAAACACCCCCTTGTGCCGTGGGGTTTGGGTGACCAAATCACCACAACCAAATTAATTTTGGTGGGTTTTATTGGTGATTATACTCACACTATACATGAATTTAACATGCATCCATACAATTAGCCTCAAAAACGAATTTGAATGTTCTTGAAAATTTTTGGAAATTTTTTGTTAATGCATGTTTAATTAAACCATGGATTAACACTCACCAATGAATTTTAGGAGGTGGTCTTAAGTTAGATTTTGTGAAAACTAAAAAAAATGGTGGATTGGTGGTGGTTTTTGTGTTTGGCCGTCGGCCTAAGGACAAGAGAGAAGAGAGTTTGATTTTTTTTTTGTCAAGTGTTTGTGTGTGTTTATGTTTGTGTCCTTTTTGTGAGATTGGGAGGGGCCTAAGTGCAATTAAAGGTTTCTTTTGGCCTTAAGTAAAAACGTCCTTAAAACTTTGCGGGATCGACTTACTAGTCAATTTAGAAAATTTTACGGGAGTCAGAAATTATCCCGAACACTCCAAAATATTTTTGGGATACTTTAAATGTACTCGGAAGGCTATAAAACTCACCCGACTCAACTTAACACGAACCGTAAGTAAAATTCTCGAAAAATTACATTATCGATAAATCGTCAATAATTATAGAAATTTGGGCATCCATCGGGATCGTAATCGTCATCGTCCTTCTTGAATCGTCAATCGTAAAAATTATAACCTCGAACATCGGCTTTAACCAATATACTTATATATATAGAAATTAAAATTTATTAAAAATTTCAAAAATTAGCGTAATTTAGGGTAACGTTAATGACCTCGGTTCTAGGGTGTCACATTTATGAACTAACACAAATTAAAATTCAAAAATAATATTTGAGAATAAATTTATTTTCTGAAATGTCGGACTGTCACAAAAATGGAGTATGTAAACGTAAACACGTAATGTAGAGTTCTCCGGTTTAAACGTAGTCGATGCTACTTTAAGACGTAAAACCAATTTTCTTCCCAAAAGTGAGTGAGTTAATAATATAACAATAAAATAATGATTTTAAATAATACTTGAGAATAAAATAACGACCTCAAATTGACGGATTGTCACAACAGTTACCCCTATAGAGGATCTTTTTCCTCAAAGATCAATTTATCTTACTACTCGCTTCTTATAGTGTCAAAGACATGTGGGCATTTCCTTCACATTCGGTCTTTTCTATCAAGTGTAATTCATTACAATACGCGAGTTTCATCAAACATAACTACGGGAATACGATCAGGCTTAAGTTGACTTACTTTCTCTATCCATGATGTCTACGAGTTTTTGATGAATTCAACTTTTCGCCGATCCAAACATTATTAAGAAATAATCAGATTTTCACTTGATAGACGTTTTATCAAGTTCGATATACGTAACATAATTCACGCAGCCCTTGAAGTCCTCGGGTAGATCTAGTTTATATGCCTCTCATACTAAATCTTTACATTATCTCAATGGTCCCATACAACAGGGACTTAGATTCCCACGATCTTTTAGATCATCCATTCATCTTTCCATGATGAAAAATTCTCGGCATAGCTTTGCTACCCATCCTGCACTTCAAGATCTACATTTCATACTCACATAACCTCCTTCCCACTACTGGCAGTCAATAATCAGATCCTAATTTCAACAATCATTTCAGGTCGCAGGGGTCGGGTATTTCCATCCGAACTCCTGCCTATAGATGTTCTTAAACTTTTCTTTATATAGATCCTCGCAAGGTTCGGTCTCAATCCTAAAGCGATAAGTATCAATGATAATCTCTCCAAAGTAAAGCGATTATCCTATTCATTAGCAAAGGTCAATTATTCAAACATAAAACAAGACTTCTAGTGTTGGTATCGTTACTTTACCTTGTCCCTTCGATTGGGGTGGTAAGAAGTACTCATATCAAGATTCGTTCCCAACGACTTCTGAAGGAATCTCTAGAAATTTTATGTGAAGCGAGGATCTTGAGAGATGATCGATACAGGCACACCATGCTTAGACAACTCTTTTAAATACAAAAGAGTCAGCTTCTCCATCGAGAATCTATCATTAACGGGAATGATATTAGCATATTTGGTCAGTCTGTCGACGATGACCCAAATGGAATCAAATCCAGATGATGACCTTGAAATATTTATGATAAGAATCCATGGTCGTTCTATCTCACTTCCAATCAAGAATTATAAGCTGTAGAAGCAATCCTAATGGGTTTTGGCGTTCAGCCTTGACCTTCACAAAAGTTAGATATTTACTAACGTATGTGGCGATGTCTGCTTTCCCTTTTGGCCATCAATACAACTCCTTCAGACAAAGATACATTTTATCAGAAATGGCATGAATATAATACTTGAACTTATGAGATTCCAACGTGACTAAATCTCACAAACCTTCATATTTAGGCAACTACAAACGACCTTTTAACCACTTAACGCCATCGGCTCCCAATTCTAGTGGTTCTCATTAGCCACGAGACCCCTTTTTATTATCTATATTATCCTTCTTACAAGCATCAGTTATTTCTAAATTGCTCGGGCAAATTATTCTGCCTGGTCATTACTAAGGAGCACATCCTAATTGGTTCTTTATCCTTTCTACATAGTATGTCAGTATCTACATTCACCTTCCTTGATGAAATAATAATCATGACCACAATTCACTTAGAAATTCTTTCTTCATATTTTCTAAGTTTTAGTTTCGTCTCAACTATTATCTTTATTAGTTTTGCTCAATCCAACATTTAAAGCATCGATAAATATTACAAGTAATTAAATAATAAATATTTAATTTTATGAAACGTAAACTTAAAATTTTTTAAATTTCTCAGTTCGCCCAATTATAGAAAAATGTTCAAAATAAATTTGAATTTAGTAATCACGATTTTGTTGATTTATCGAAAATAACAAAAAGATCCGTAAATGTTCGAAAAATCTTGGTTTATACTTTGGTCAAAAATTTCTTAGTTGAAGAGCAAAAATTTTCGTTCCAAATTTCAAGTCATGGTTTAAATGGTTTCCTCAATCCCTCTTAGGTTGTCTTGAGGTATACACAAACATCTACTCCTAAGGGAGTTTAGTTAAATTATCTGGGTATGAGGGAATAATTTCGTAATAATCCTTTGAGAAATTTGTCAAAACATTTTTGCACTTTCTTTTTGGTATAACCCAAAGCCTTAATTGCTCTAATCTTTGAAGAGTCAATATGGATTCCATTACCATTAATCATGCGGTCGAATAACGTAAAGGATCAAGCCTTAAATCACATGATGAATACACAAGGTACAGGTTTTCATTGCTCGGCCATTGCATGGCAGTCTACAAATGATTACTAACTCCTTCTTATTCTTAGAAACAAACAGATGGTCCTTAATGACCACAAGCATGAATTTATCAAATTATAGCCTACATACGTGATTCGCCAAATCTAAGGATGCTACATGTGCATTGGTCAATCCAAACGACATAACATGAAACTCATAATGTTCATTACGAGTTCTGGATTTAGTGATTGGAATAAATAATCTTTTTCGCGGACGCGAATTTGATGATAACCATGTCGTAGATCAAATTTTTGAATATACGCTAGAACCTTATAAATGATCGAACAAATATTTCATCTTGGGTAATAGATATCGATTTTGATCGTCAATTTATTCAGTTCACGGTAATCAATAAATATAAGGAATGATAACACCATAGCTCTTCATGATGACGAGCTTGGTAGAATAATAGCTTTCTCCGACAACTCTCTCAGTTGTACGGTAACTTTTTTTTATTCAGATGGTGCTGAAATATAGTGTACATGCCACAGGTACATCACCGGGAATATAATCAATACCAAATTCAACTTGCCTTATTGGCGGAAGTCTAGGTAATTCATCAGCAATTACCTCAGAAAGTCTCGGATAACAGAAACATCTTTTAATAAATTTACTTTAAGGTCTTTATAGATTACAAGATCTATGACTAGTTCATAACTATTCATGGTATAATTTCAAGCCTAAATGCAGGATATGGTCACCCATCGGGAATTATTTAGATTACTTTTGATAATCAACAACTTATCTTTTAGGGGAATTCTACTCGAGTTCCCATCAATTAAGACAATGAAATCATGTCATAATCAATCAATCCATTCTACTGGCACTACCAACTTTCCAGTTTCATTACCGTGATAAGATGAGAACTTCTCAAAAGACTAATAATAACTCATAACCCCTCACAAATTCAATGATATCTGGAGACATAGATAATATTAAAAAAGTAAGGTCAACGCATAATTTACGCGAGAGAATTTTAAATCAGATAAAGATGAAAACATTAACGAATATGAATATATCCCATGTTTTAATGATTTGAGTAAGCATTCGGAAGCACCTCGGATCGTTACCCATTTCATTTAAATGGAATTTAATCAAAAGAAATGATAGGAACGTTGACTCACCCTGTCGGGTATCAACACTCAGTAACTATAAAATTTTACAAATAAACTTATCATGAGAGAATTGGACAAGAAGGGGATATCAATTTCATTTAAGACAATATCCATAGATGAGTACATTCGATTCATAAAAATAAATGGTACGGGCACGTATGTAGGTGTCTCTAACAATATGTCCCTATTTTTACACTTCTTGTAGATCTCATAAAATCTAATCTTTCACAATTTCAAAGAAAAATGTAGTGTTTATAATTTCATGGTGACTACTAATCAGCCTTGCATGGTCCCTTCCAAATTATACGTAGGCGCGCAACTATATACAATTTTAGGATTAACGATGCAATACTCAGTTCGTCAAAATTTTGTCATCATGTTTAAAATATATATTCACGTTTAATTATGAAATAAAAATAAAAATGATTTTACCAAAATGTTCATCATTATGGAAGCATTTCCATTTACAAGATGTTTAATAAAAAATTTATTTCGATAGTAGTTACTTAATAGTACTGATTTAAATAATTCATATGAAAATAAGAATTTCATATTTACCCCCAATTGGTATTGTATTTCTTATAAAAACAATGAGTGATCTGCAAAAGGAGTGATGAAAAGTTGTTCACCAAGAACTAATTACAATATGATAGGAAATGAGCTTAGCCAAATAATCATGAGGTTCATGACCTCGATAGCACTCAGGTATACGAAAGAGAAGAATCTACAACGCAACTCTATCCGAAATGAGTACTTGTTCAATGATTGCATCACTAATGCGAACATTAGGAAGAAGCAAGAAAAGATAGATAACATCGATACATGTGGGATTTAGCAATCAAAGGTAGTCTTTTCATTAATCACAAACAAGTCAAAAATTGTACCGTAACACATTACGTGTCGCCATGTCATACAATTCCAAGGACTCATTCTACCAACTGATTTCTCAGTTAAGTTAGGTATTTTAAAAGATACTACAATGAATACTAATCTACAAGAGTCATTAGGTGTTCCACCTGTCCCGGAAGATCCATCGGTCCCAATTCAGAGTAAGATTTCTTCAATTTAATTCTTGGACACTGGGCATCCTCGTCATTGGACAATGGCCTAGAAATAAACCTTAACACGAACCAACAATCAATTAAAACCTTATAATTCAACCACAGGACTAAACGACTTTCTCTTAACAATCTCATATTCCATACGAGTTAAATTTGACTTTATTCAAGTTTCAACCAACTTATACTCAATGCGACATCCTACCTCATTCTCCAATACTTTCAACCTTATTCTTACACCTTGAAAGGGCAAAAAAATCTCGATATGAACAACACTTAATTTCTAATTCTATAGCTCCTATAACAATAATTATCAAATGAGTAATGAGTAGGAAATGACTCACACATTCAATTAGACTTCTCGGAAAGGTACTAGTGGCATGAGGCTTTTGGGTAATGGTTCCAATGACAGCCTCAGGTGCAACATTTACCTTTTTTATTTCAATTTTAAGAATTGGGTGACACCAAATCAGATGACACCTTTCTAGGTGGTAATGTTTTTCCAAACTCCACTCTATAAGGAAAGATCGTCATGGCATCGATATCATATTTAATCTTGCCAATTCTTCTTTAATATCACAATCAACTAATATCAACATTTCTTGGAATATCAACCATTTTGTTGGGATCATAAACATCTACAACTTGGTTTAAATCTGGAATAGCTATAATTCCTAAAGAAATAGCTTCGATTGATTTGCTAGAAGAGTTGGGGTTCCTTGTGACAATCTACGTCGTATAAATACCTCGTATAAGTATAAAAATAATCATCAAACAATCATGTAATCAAATTACAACACACATATATATATATATATATATATATATATATATATATATATATATATATATATATATATATATATATATATATATATATATATATATATATATATATATATATATATATATATATATATATATATATATATATATATATATATATATATATATATATATATATATATATATATATATATATATATATATATATATATATATATATATATATATATATATATATATATATATATATATATATATATATATATATATATATATATATATATATATATATATATATATATATATATATATATATATATATATATATATATATATATATATATATATATATATATATATATATTAAAATAACACTTCTCAGTCTGGCCTTGTCGGTAACTCGGGAATTCTTCGGCACCCTTATAGTCAAAAGATTTTTAAACATTTTACTCAAATTATTTATGAAAAATATTTATAGTTAAAAGGTTTTTGAAATGTTTTATTCAAAACCTTGGTTTTAAAAATCTTTTGTTCTCTATAACGAGAGCTCTGGTACCAAACTGTAACACCCCCAAATATTCATAATTCAATTCAGCAGAATAGTCGTTGGTGTTACGAGATAGCACATTACTCAAATCATAAATAACGCTTAAAAATCGTGTCGTTTAATAATAAAGGATTTTCCATTCACGAATATCAAATTACATAGGTCCTCAGGTCAGTGTATGTCTTACAAATTTACAAAACATTTAAATGGAAATTTTTAGTTAAATGCGGGCCATAAATTCTTGTCTTCTTCCCGAGAATTACCTTCAAGTACCTGAGATAAAACATGTTAAAAGTCAGCGAAACGCCGAGTAAATTCATAGAGTTTAATAAAAACCATTAATATATCACCGGTATATATTTATTACCGAAAATCATTTTGTACAAATCTTTGTCGTAGGCTATATAATAGGCCAAAGACATTTTATACAAATCTTTGTCGTAAATCATAATATAGGCTTTTGTCTTCAAAACCATTATACGAACCATTGTCGCAAAACCATCATACAATATGTTTTATAACGTTGTATATAGTTAAATAAAAACCCTTATATGAAAATGGTTATGTAAAACCAAAACACGAACATAATATCAGTAATAAGACCCCGTATTGCTAGTCAGGCAATATATTATATCAATGCGTTTATCAGTATTTTCAATATTGAATAATTATAAGCCGCATGACATTGTTACTTTTCTATAACATACATAGGGTATCTAACCCGTAATTCCTTTGCCCATCTAAAACATCGTGTCGTCACAATAATGTTGGGAATCTAATCTTTTTAGATTCCCTGATCATTGATTTAAACATAATTAGACTGTTAGATAGTCCCTTGCTTGTGCCTAGGAGGCAGGCAAGTTTCGCAAGACTCACAGAGATCCAAGTCTCTGTGAGCAACCTCAGAGGAGTCCATGTCAGAGACATTGTCAGGGAAGTCGAAGATTACCTGAAGACATACTCATTGGCTGTGATGGATAACAGCCAAGATGTATCAGGGACTCTGAGGGGTTGAGAGTTAACAGGGGTGGCAATACCCTGATAACTCTCAGCACACTTTGGACATGCCATTTGTGTGTTCGAGACTATGAAGAATAAGGAAACTGTTTTTGACAACTGTTCCTTGAAGCATAATGGAAGACTACCAAGAATAGAAGAACATCATGTGACTGATGTGGGAACTTGTAAAAGCTTGTGTAGTCGCCATCAAGTACTATTTAAGTCAAACTCGTAACACTATAAATAGGATGTGTATCCATGCATTAATGTTGAACACTTTGAGATATTAAGAACATTAGTGCATATAACTTACTGAATCAAACAGCTACGACTGTATTCATAAGTTAGGGTTTATTGTTGTTCAAAGTGTGCACAACACATTGTCATCAAACTGTGTTATCCATAACACTTGTAATTCTTTATTATAAAATAATAAGATTACGTTTGAAAAGTAATATCTTGTGTTGATTAAGTTAAGATTAGGGTTTCTTGCATTGATTAGGGACTTTTAATTGGTATCAGAGCGGTGTTTGATATTAAAACCTTCAAGAAACATCGTTCTCAGTTTATAATCAAGATCCACCATGCCGGAAACTTCTAACCCACAATCACCTTCCACAAACCCATCTTCACCAAGACTTAACCCTCCTGCCAATGACGATGATCTACCCCAACTTCTTGACTCAAGAGGTGGATCACACGTTACAAGTGTACCAGTCTTTGATGAAGAAGATTTTGCCAGTTGGAAGAGTCAATTTCTTGTATATCTTGATGGGCTTGAACCTTTTCTTTTAGAAATTTTAGAAAATGGTCCATATATTCCCATGGCGCTTACATCCACTAAAGAAAAACCTCTTCCTAAACCTCTCAAACAATGGACTCCAGCTGATAGGAAATTGGCAAACCAACATAAACGTCTCAAAAACATCATAATTTCCTGCCTTCCCAAGCATATCATGAAGTCTGTCATTCAGTGTCCCACAGCCAAACAAATGTGGACAGACCTCATTCTTGGCCATGAAGGACCCTCTGAAACAAGAGAGACAAAGATTCAGGCACTCAGACTTCAGTTTAATGCCTTTAAGTCACTTGAAGGTGAAAAGGTTCAACAAACCTATACTAGGCTGAAGATTCTTCTAAATGACCTAGCTATGAATGATGTCACTATTGGTCAAGCTGAGATCAATGCTACTTTTGTCAACAGCCTTCCAAGACAGTGGCTGAGCATGAATCAGACTCAGAGAGCTAACAACTCAATCAAAAATGATACCCTTGCTCAGCTCTATGGTAAGTACAATTATGAAGAAGGGCTGATCGATACTATCTACAAATCAGAGACTGAAAGATTTGTAGTCCAAGGAGCATCTTCCAAAGCATTGATCTCTGCAACACATCCTCATGACAGCGATTCTGATGTTGAAGAAGATACCCGTAGCAGCCAAGAGTTCTTGTCAGACCTCAATGCAGAGTTCCATGAAAGAGCTTTGCTAGCCAACCAAAGAAGATACTACAAAAGGTCAGGAAGAGTAGGATCAGCTAGTAAACCAACTGACAGGTCAAAAGAAACTTGTTTTGCCTGTGGAAAGCTTGGACATTATCAAAAAGACTGTCCTTCTACCAAGACATCCTCACCCTCTTATCCATCATCTTCATCCAAACCCTACAAGTTCAAACAACATAACAACTCATCTCAATCCAATTCTTCAGACACTGAGAAGAAAGATTACAAAAATAAGTACAAGGCACTTAAAGCTGAGTTAGAACAAATGAACTTGAAGATTGAAGCTCTATCCAAAAAGAAAGGTGGTGTGAAAAAGACAGAGAAAGGGTTGGTTGCTGAAACTTATGATTGGAATGATGTGCCACTGACTTCAGATGAAGAAGACACCACCAGAGTCAGGGCTTTTATGACGATAGCTGAGGATGAACCAGCTGTTGGAAAAGGTGATGCAAGATCAAGACAATGGGTTGACATCACAATGAAAAAGGTACACAGGCTTTTATCCATGTCTGATAGTGATGAACGTAAGCATGTCCTTGATTACACCATTGTTGATTTACACTTTGTTGAGGAACAAAGAAAGAACCTACTTGATAAGTTTCACTCTGTTAAATCTGAAATGATAAATGCTAAGGCTGAATGTGAAACTCTCAGGCGGGTTAATTTAGAGAAAATATCCCTGCAAAATGAAGTAGCTAGATTAACCTTGAAAAAAATTGCTTTAAATGATCAAGTCTCTGAATTGAACAAGATTATTGAAAAATGGTTGTGTGCTAGGTTTACTATTGATGAATTGCTTAGGGATGAAGTGCCTGCTGACTTAAAAAGGGATATATCTGCTAAGAAAAATAAGCTGAAAATTCTCACCAAACCCAAAGACATTGTCTTTAAATCTACAGAGACTATTCATATGTCAAATACCACTTTGACAAATGACCCTGTCTCTGAAGATGTGGTTGAGCTACCACCCTTGCCCAAACTCTCTGGAGTTGAACCTAGCAGTTCTTCTAGATCTGCTAAAGATGAACTTAGGACAGATATTGAGAATCCTCCAGCTAAAGTTTTTCATGTTCCTGCTAAACAAACTGGCAAACAAGTAGCTTTTAAGCCTGTTACTGCTAAAGCTAAGAATAAGGTTGAACCTACCACTGAAGATCGCCTGTTGTCTCTTATGAAAGAAGTAGA
The DNA here is from genome assembly GCA_025667525.1 of Glebionis coronaria. Lineage (NCBI taxonomy): Eukaryota > Viridiplantae > Streptophyta > Magnoliopsida > Asterales > Asteraceae > Glebionis > Glebionis coronaria. Next base: position 26,722 of record JANFOE010001392.1, on the reverse strand, counting down.
ACTCTTGAAACAACACATTAAGCCTTCCGCTGAATGCTCTACTTCTCATGAACCTAAGTCTGTCCTAGGTGAACCCAAAGGGGAAAGGTTAATCAAACCTTATTGCAATGTTTGTAAAAATTCTCACCATTCGACCTTAGATCATGACAGACACATGGCAGCTAAAAGAGCTCAGACACCCTCTAGGGACAGACCACAGAGTTCCAAAAGACAACAGGGAAATTACAAACCTTATCCTCCCTGTAAATTCTGTGGGTTCACAGACCATCACTCAGACGAGTGTGGTGACTTCCCTGGGTGTGATATCTGTGGGAGTTTTAACCATGAAACAATGAACTGTCCATCCCAACGCTAAAAGTTTTTCAGGAACACAAGAGTTGCTAATAAGCAATTTAGGGAACCCACTGGAAAGTGGGTTCACCATAGGAACTAATCTGTTTCTATGTATCTGTGCAGAAATATCTCAAGGAATCGGTATGGTATCTAGATAGTGGCTGTTCTAGACACATGACAGGGATTCAACAATACCTGCACAGATACTCAAAGGAGCCAGGTCCCAAAGTGGTGTTTGGAGATAACTCTTCAGGTGACACAGATGGATATGGCTCAGTGAACTACAATGGGATTACATTTACCAGGGTTGCATATGTGAATGGTATTAAACACAATCTTATTAGCATCAGTCAATTGTGTGATGCTGACTATAAGGTTTTGTTTACTAAGACTCAGGGAACCATATTCAACAAAAACAATGATGTTGTGCTGATTGCACCTAGAAGGAGAGATGTTTATGTCATCTACATGGCTGTGTGCTCTGAAGACAGCTCAAATTGTTTTCTTGCTAAAGCCTCTGAAAGTGTCAATTGGATGTGGCACAAAAGACTGTCTCATCTCAACTTCAAGAACATCAATAAGATAGCCACTCAAAACTTGGTTGCTGGTCTACCTTCCGTTATGTTTTCCAAAGACAAAACTTGTTCTGCCTGTGTCAAAGGAAAGCATCACAAGTCTTCATTCAAGACTAGGCAATCATTCTCCATTGACAAGTGCTTACATCTCCTTCACATGGATTTGTTTGGGCCTGTCAAACCTCAGACCATTAATCACAACAAATACACCTTGGTCATAGTTGATGAATTTTCAAGATACACATGGGTGTTCTTCCTCAGAAGGAAAAGTGATGCAGTTGAAACCATCATGTCCTTCATCAGACAGGTTGAAAATATGAATGATGTTAGAGTCAAAGCTCTAAGAAGTGATAATGGTACTGAATTCAAGAATCATCAACTTGAATCTTTTTGTGATGAAAAAGGGATTTCTCAGAACTTCTCTTCAGCTGGCACCCCTGAACAAAATGGTGTGGCTGAAAGAAGAAACAGGACTTTGATTGAAGCAGCAAGAACTATGTTAAATGGTGCAGCCTTACCAAAGCAATTTTGGGGAGAAGCTGTTCACACTGCCTGCTACACTCAAAACAGATCAATCATTGTCAAAAGACATGGTAAAACCTCCTATGAAGTTTTCAGAAAAAGATCTCCAGACATTAGCTATTTTCATGTGTTTGGGTGCCCTGTGTTTATTTATAACTTCAGGGACAAACTTGGAAAGTTTGATGAAAAAGCTGATGATGGTTTCTTTTTGGGATACTCTCCAACAGCCAAAGCCTTCAGAGTATTCAACATCAGAAGACAAGAAGTAGAAGAAACATTCCATGTTAGATTCAATGAAGATGATGAAGTCATACAGAGAACAGGAACAAAGGGTGATGAAATAGATTTTATTGAAAATATTTCTTTCCCAAGTGATGAGTTCACAGAACCCAGACCTACCAGTCATCATTACTCCAACACTCTCACTCCTTATGTCCCTGCCTTTGACCCTCTGTCAACTCACAACATAAAAGTCCCTACCTCTCAGGAACTTGATGAAGAAGAACCTCAAATTTCTTATGGTCCTTCTCATGATATTGATGACTCACCAATTCTTCAAATCCCTGAAGATTCTATGGCTGATAATGAAATAGCTTCCCTTGATATGGCTGAAGAAGACTCTGACACTGAAGTAGTCTTTGAAGAAAGCCCTCCTAGTCAACAGGATGAGACTCAAATTGTACCAGCTGTGCCCTCAAGTACCCCTGTCCTTGAATCCCCAGCTCCTCAAAATAAGTGGTCAAGAGATCAACACATTCTTCTTGTCAATATTATTGGGGAACCAAATGCAGGGGTCACAACCAGACAGCGAATCCAAGACTCAGAGTCAGCCTCAGCCAATGAATGTCTCTTTGCTGAATTTCTCTCACAAATTGAACCTAAAAGAGTTGTTGAGGCTCTGGTAGAAGAAGGATGGGTAGCTTCTATGCAAGAAGAAATCAATCAGTTCAAAAGGAACAAAGTATGGACACTAGTGCCAGCTCCACCTGGAAAGAATATCACAGGCACTAGATGGATCTATAGAAATAAGATGGATGAGATTGGGAACATCATCAGGAACAAGGCCAGACTGGTAGCACAGGGGTTCTCTCAAACTGAAGGAATTGATTATGATGAAACTTTTGCACCTGTTGCTAGACTGGAAGCCATCAGAATCTTCCTTGCTTATGCTGCCTAAATGAACATCACTGTATATCAGATGGATGTTAAGAGTGCTTTCCTTAATGGTGATTTGGCTGAGGAAGTGTATGTTGCACAACCTGAAGGATTTGAGAACAGCGAGTTTCCCAACCATGTGTACAGACTTCACAAGGCAATGTATGGTCTGAAACAAGCTCCAAGAGCATGGTATGAAACTCTTTCAAATTTCTTAACTGAAAATAAATTTGTCAGGGGTTCTATTGATAAAACACTCTTTACCTTCAAGGACTAGAGTGATTTCATCATTGTGTAGATTTATGTGGATGATATCATCTTTGGGTCAACAAATGTCAATCTTAGTAAACGTTTTGCTAATTTAATGACCAAGAAATATGAGATGAGTATGATGGGTGAATTAACTTACTTTTTGGGTTTTCAAATTAAACAATTTCCTAAGGGAATTTCAATTTGTCAAGAAAAGTATGTTAAGGATTTACTTAAAAAATATGACTTAGCTGATTGTGCATCAGTGAAATGCCCCATGCTTCCACCCAACAGCTTAGGCCCTGATGAGTCAGGGGTCTCTGTCAATGAGACTCTATATAGAGGCATGATTGGTTCACTGATGTATCTAACAGCTAGTCGTCCAGATATCCAATTCTCCACATGTCTCTGTGCAAGGTACCAAGCTAACCCAAAAGAATCCCATCTAGTGGCTGTTAAGAGAATTTTCAGGTATCTCAAAGGAACACCATCCCTAGGTCTATGGTATCCAAAGGAATCAGGCTTTGATCTCAAGGCCTATTCAGATTCAGACTATGTTGGATGCTGTATTGACTGGAAAAGCACTTCAGGCAGCTGTCAAATCCTAGGAGGAAAATTGGTTGGATGGAGTGCTAAGAAGCAAAACTCTGTGGCTATGTCTTCAGCTGAAGCAGAATATGTCGCTGCAGCCAGTTGTTGTGCTCAGGTGCTCTGGATGAAAAGTCAATTGGCTGACTATGAAATCTTGTATGACAAAGTGCCAATCTTTTGTGACAACACCAGCGCCATTGCCATATCCAACAACCATGTTCTTCACTCTCGTACCAAACACATTGATATCAGGTATCATTTTATCAGGGATCATATAATGAAGGGAAATATTGAGCTGCATTTTGTTCCCACTGAGCTGCAACTAGCTGATATTTTTACAAAGCCTTTGGCTGAACCTTCGTTCAACAGGCTAGTTGCTGAGTTAGGGATGCTCAATATCTCAAAGCCTGTGGCTTGATATTAAATGTGTTCATTAAATGATTGATTCTATATTAAATGTTTTTCACATGAAACTAGGTAGTTACTTTCCAAGTAAATGCAAAAAAAACATTCTCAAATATTTAATCATTTATTTTTCGGATAACGTGGAGACAAACTTTTTGAAAGGTCAAGGGGACCCACTTGAGCAGTCATTTTCGCACCTTGCATTTAATACGGTTGAATAACTGTTCACTTAGTTTGAATATATGTTGTCTCCTTTCTCTTCTCACCCACCACCATTCTAAAATCTACTTCTCTCTCTAAGTTCTTATCTCTCTTAACCATCCGCCAATTTCTTTCACCTTCAACCTCAAATCCATGGCGTTCTCAGTTCCCAAAGCTTCAAATGTTAACTTCGAGATCAATGAGAGTATCCTCGCCTCCAACAACGCCATTGGATGGATTAAGGCACCAAACAGCACCTATTCAGATCTGGTAAATTTCATGCAGAATTGTGACCTAAATGAAGCCTTCACCAAATCCCCATCCACCTTTTACCAAGAATACCTTAGGGAATTTTGGTATTCTGCTGAAGTGGTAGAAGACACCATTACATTTAGCCTTTCATGCAATGAAAACCCTTTTGCCTTCTCCCTTAAAGACTTTTCTAGTGTGGCCGGATTGAAGCATGGAGATGAATGCCTAAAGGTAGTTGACAAAAAGGCTGTCAAGGAAGCCCTGGCCACACTCAACCCTTGCCATGACGTTAACCCTGCCCTTACACCAGCTGAGGTCCTAGCCAAATCCCCTCTGAAGATTAAATATTTTACTCGTATGTGGCGTGTCCTCTTCACCCACATTGTTAAGTCCCTGGGAGGAATGCAGGGATCACAGGATCAGATGTCTTTCAACCATCAGGCTATTGCTTATGGATTAATTTGGGGAGCTGATGTTGACGTTGGAAGCATTCTCTTCTCAAACCTGGTAGAACAGCTGAAGGGAAGGAATCAGGTCAGAGAAAAGAACATATTTTATGTGCGCTTCCTATCTCTGATCTTTGAAAGCCTGCTGGGAGATTACTACCACAACAAGGCCTTGACTGCTCTTAAGCCCTATCGCATCACAGGCGCCATCTACAAGGAAATAGGAGCTGAAGATATCCCTGTCACCGCCCATATGCTGAACGTGGCCAACCAAGTACCAAACGCTGAGAAGCCCTTGCTCCCTTCCTCTGAGAAGGTGAATACTTCTAGTGTTGCTGGAAAGTCTATGTCTTTGACCTCTGGGCAGCACACTACTAAGTCCAAGGCTTCATCTGGCCAACAGCCTAAGAAGAAGAAAATCCCCTCTTCTTCCCACTCCAAAGTTGTTACTAAGGCCAAGGGAAAGAAGACTGACGCCTCCTCTGGTCCAGATACTCTTGTGGATTCGGATTCTTTGGCTGACAAACAACAGGCGTCTAGTGTCTCAAAGTCAACTGAGACAACAGGAAACCAGCCTGATCAAGCTGATATCTCACAGGTAATTAGTGTACATTTTTAGAGGTCCACAAGCAGCCACTCTTATTTGTCTGTAGGATAGAGTGGTGAAGTTAGGGTAATCCTCGACCCATAGAAGTCTGTCAATACACTTAGATTACTTTAAGACTTCTGTACACCCTGTCTTTGCACCAGGGAATGATTCATTTGTGTTTATAAAGCACCCCGATGACCCTCCACCCTCTAGACAGTATTCAGGCTAACAACAACCTGAATACACTAATGTCTCAACCTTGATCAGCTGTACTTCACACAGCCTCTTGGTTCCCTCCTTAAAAGAGTCCCAAAGGATTTATCCTTTCAGGGGGAGCTGAATCATCACCCTCAGCTTTCCTAGGGGCAGCGTAACAGGCGACCTACAACCACATATGTTTCACTCTTAAAAGAGTCCCAAAGGTTTTAACCTTTTGGGGGGGCTAAATAATCACACTCAGCTTTCCTAGGGGCAGCGACTGGTGATCCATAAACAACATATGTTTCACAATCAAAAGAGTCCCAAAGGTTTTTACCTTTTGGGGGGGCTGAATCATCACACTCAGCTTTCCTATGGGCAGCGAATGGCGATCATTAACCATATTTTATTCACACTTAAAAGAATCCCACGGATTTATCCTTTAGAGTGGCTGAGTAATCACCCTCAGCCTCTCTGGGACAGCGAAATGGCGACCATTCCCCTTATATTTTTCCCTGTTACTAATTACAACAACTTTGCAGGCTGAAATTGTACAGCCAGTCATCGAGTCTCAGGTACAACAATAAAAGGAGGCTGATACAACGACTCAAGACAAACCAACTGATGAAGAGCCTGTGTTAAATGCTGATGAAGAAATGCTCTCATTAGAAGATTATGTCTCCGATATTGAGTCCATGCCTGAGGATGAATTCCCTGAGGGAATGTTCGATGAAGAGGATGAAGAAGATGAGGAAGACCAGCTGTCTGTCTCTCCTCCTAAAGAAATAGCTGTGCCTACACCAGCTGGTGACAAGACTTCTCCTCTCAAGGAAGCTGTTGATACTCCAAACTCTGCTACCTCAGCAACAACAGTCTTCCAAAGACCAACTTATGATCCAACAGCAGAATTTCTCATGTTTGATCATCCTGCCCAGACCAACTTTGACTTAATACCAAGGGGGGATGACTATGCTCAGCAAAGCCTCAATATCAAGAATCTTCAGCCTGTCCATCATCAATCTGATATTGAGCGCTTATCAAGAAAGCTGGATGTGATCAAGTCTGAGATGCACAACTTTACTGTGACATTTCCAGGCATCATCAAAAAGGCTGTGACTAAGGCTGTCACTGAGCCAATTCAGGATGGTGCAAGAAGAGGTGTGGCCCAGGGACTCGGTCATCTTTCAACAAGAATAAAGGATGCTATTGACTCAGCTGTCCCTGCCATGTTCCATGAACATGAACACACCATACACAGGCACTTTAATGCTGTTCGCACCAGGCAATACAACCATGCTAACTTTATTGTCAGGCGTGTTTAGGCAAATACTAACGCAAATGCCAACCTCCTGCTAAAGATTGCCAGGGCTTCAAGAAAAAGACAACGTGCTATGGCTGCCTCTGTGGAGCAGATTGCAAGACGTTTTCAAGCACGTTCATCCAAACATCTGCGAGGTAAGGATAAACGTGAGGGGGAGAAGAATACAACGCTCAGCCTTGCATCTGTTGAACAAGGCTCATCATCAGCTAACCCCACAACTACACCTGTTCCTCTCCAAGTCATCACACCTGTTATAATACCTGATGATGAGGATAATACTCAGGGGGAGCAACAAACTCAAGATGGAGCTGACTCATCAAAGTCTCTGGTTTTGGTTAACACCAGCAAGCCTGAGGATGATGATGAGCCAGCTGCCAAGAAATTAAAATTCACTGTTAGCTCTCTTCCCAAAGCTATTCAAACTCAGGCTCAGACAGCGTTTATCAAAAGAGCTAAGGTTTTGAAAAACATAAGTGTGGAGTCCTCTGTCTCGAAGAAAGGAAAGGATATAGTTTTGGTAGACACAGATACCAAACTTAAGAAGATAGCTGTGATGCTAGAGACAGGAGGATCCACCACAGACCTTTCATAATTCTCAACCTTTACACCTTCCGATGAGATTCCTTTGACCCCTGAAGAAATAGAGCAACAGGCTGAAGAATTAAAAAGATTAAATGAACTCAAGACAGCCAAAGAATTAAATGAAGCTACTCTGAGGAAGATGACACCACCTGAAAGGGAAAAACAAAAACAAAGGTTGAGGGAAATGGAAACAAAACACGCTGAGGCTTTAAGGAAAGTCAAAGCTGACTATGAGGCCTGCGTGAACAACAGATATGCTGCTGGCAAGATAACCAAGTTCAAATACACCATTCATAAATCCACAAACACCTCACAGATGATCTTATGGAGGGAAAACCAACAGAGAAATATGGATGTGTTTGACAACTTCAGGTTAAAGACACTTGGGTTATCAGAATGGTTCGAACTCGAAGCCTTAGCTGCCAAAAAGTCTGGATAGGCTAATTTTCTTCTGCTGAAGACTCTTAAGGCCAAGTTTAACTGGATCAAGGAAACAGCAGCCAAACTTAAGATTGATCCCCCACCACAGCTTTTTGAACAAGAACCCCCAAAGACAAGCAACAAAAGGAGAAGAATTTCACAAATTGTTAATGAAACTTTTGTTACTGAAGATGTTCATGTGGATGGCATGCACAGGGATTTGATCCTCCCAAATGGTATTGTTGGCCCTGTTGATGGTCAGACATACACAGAGCCTGAAAGAGGAATGGCATTTATGAACAAGGCTTGCCAGTATGCTTTTCAAAGGGAAGATGAGCTATGCTTAGCTTCAACTATTCAGCTACTCTGTCACAAGAAGTGTCTCAAGATCAACACAGAGTATTCCAAGAAGTTTGCAAAGACTTTGCAGGATGAAATTGATAACAGATTAGACTTGGCTGAAGCTGAAGAAAGAATTAAAAATGATGACTATTGAAGATGTTCACAACCCTTTTTACCTTCATCTTTTATTTTGCTTATGTAATGCACTTGTAATTTTCTTTAAGTTTTAATAAAATCATGAGGTATGTTTGTTTAGATCTGTTATGTGTAAGAAGAAGCTGTTAATCTCACTTACCTTAACTTAGTTAGATCTAGTATTATTTATGTTCAAATAGGGGGAGATTGTTGGGAATCTAAACTTGTTAGATTCCCTGATCATTGATTTAAACATAATTAGACTGTTAGATAGTCCCTTGCCTGTGCCTAGGAGGCAGGCAAGTTTCGCAAGACTCACAGAGATCCAAGTCTCTGTGAGCAACCTCAGAGGAGTCCATGTCAGAGACATTGTCAGGGAAGTCGAAGATTACCTGAAGACATACTCATTGGCTGTGATGGATAACAGCAAAGATGTATCACGGACTCTGAGGGGTTGAGAGTTAACAGGGGTGGCAATACCCTGATAACTCTCAGCACACTTTGGACATGCCATTTGTGTGTTCGAGACTATGAAGAATAAGGAAACTATTTTTGACAAATGTTCCTTAAAGCATAATAGAAGACTACCAAGAATAGAAGAACATCATGTGACTGATGTGGGAACTTGTAAAAGCTTGTGTGGTCGCCATCAAGTACTGTTTAAGTCAAACTCGTAACACTATAAATAGGATTTGTATCCATGCATTAATGTTGAACACTTTGAGATATTAAGAACATTAGTGCATATAACTTAGTGAATCAAACAGCTACGACTGTATTCATAAGTTAGGGTTTATTGTTGTTCAAAGTGTGCACAACACATTGTCATCAAACTGTGTTATCCATAACACTTGTAATTCTTTATTATACAATAATAAGATTACGTTTGAAAAGTAATACCTTGTGTTGATTAAACTCGGCACCCTTATAGTCAAAAGATTTTTAAACATTTTACTCAAAATATTTATGAAAAATATTTATAGTTAAAAGGTTTTTGAAATGTTTTATTCAAAACCTATCTTTTGTTCTCTATAACGAGAGCTCTGGTACCAAACTGTAACACCCCCAAATATTCATAATTCAATTCAGCAGAATAGTCGTTGGTGTTACGAGATAGCACATTACTCAAATCATAAATAACGCTTAAAAATCGTGTCGTTTAATAATAAAGGATTTTCCATTCACGAATATCAAATTACATAGGTCCTCAGGTCAGTGTATGTCTTACAAATTTACAAAACATTTAAATGGAAATTTTTAGTTAAATGTGGGACATAAATTCTTGTCGTCTTCCCGAGAATTACCTTCAAGTACCTGAGATAAAACATGTTAAAAGTCAGCGAAACGCCGAGTAAATTCATAGAGTTTAATAAAAACCATTAATATATCACCGGTAAATATTTATTACCGAAAATCATTCTGTACAAATCTTTGTCGTAGGCTATATAATAGGCCAAAGACATTTTATACAAATCTTTGTCGTAAATCATAATATAGGCTTTTGTCTTCAAAACCATTATACGAACCATTGTCGCAAAAACATCATACAATATGTTTTATAACGTTGTATATAGTTAAATAAAAACCGTTATATGAAAATGGTTATGTAAAACCAAAAAACGAACATAATATCAGTAATAAGACCCCGTATTGCTAGTCAGGCAATATATTATATCAATGCGTTTATCAGTATATTCATTATTGAATAATTATAAGCCGCATGACATTGTTACTTTTCTATAACATACATAGGGTATCTAACCCGTAATTCCTTTTCCCATCTAAAACATCGTGTCGTCACAATAATCACGCTTATATAAATCTTCTCATACATAAATTCTCTTACCAATCAATGTGGCACGACGGGGATCAACTGTCAAGGCGCGAACTGGGGTGATCTTCCCCAAATAGTACTATTATATTCATAAGCGTCTACCAAATCCCGGTAGTTCACAATTCATGCTAATAGGACTTTTAGTGACATAACCTAATTAATAATAATCCATTCCATTTCATTCATCGTGTCATATAATCATTCAGGTCCATATCAATAAGCATACAATCGGGACAACTCGTGTCCTATTTTAATTAAACTTAGCATGTTATCTCACTCGCGAGTTTATAAAACATTTCAAAAAACATTTAAAAGAGTGTGAGGCTATGAACTCACATTGGTGTGGGAAGGCGGGTTATCGGCAATTAAGATGTATGGTACGTGCCTCGATCATGGGAAACCTAGACAAATAATACTCGGTCTTAGAATTTCGTCAAATGACTTTATAAAAATAATGGTTATGTATATGTGATGATATCACAAGTATGATGATGATCAAGTGGGATTTTTTCTCCTCATATAACATTATAGTTGTTATGTGTTAGTAAATTTTAGACTAGTTATACTAGTATTACCCATTTACATATTAAGGCCCAATAAGCCCATTAAAATTCCAATGTATTATATTAGCCTATTTATACTTTTAATACCAGGCTTATATTCATATATTGTGCCCAAGTGGGTTAAGCCCATGAGTAAGTCCCTTAGTGTTAAGCCAAACTAGTTGGGCTAATGGTCCAATAAGGCTACTTTGGCCCATTATGGTCCATAAGTTATAAAGCTCGGGTTTATCGGTTTTTACATGTCAAATGTGTTTACATATCAGTATATGAGTAATGAAAATGTTACATTAGACGGGTCCGACCGTCTAAGTTTTATATGGCGAAAACGTTAATCTTTCGGTTTTAGCCGAAAAGACGTAAAACTTATATATAGTTTTATAACTTTAGAAAACATTTGAGTTTTTACGTTTATAAAATGGCATGTTTATTTATTTTAGTATACAACTCATTATATAATAGTTATTATTGGTTAGTGAGTTTTGTATATTTATTTTATAATAATATTTACTTGAGTGCTCTTTTTATACTATATAGTTTATTTACAAATCTGATTATTAAAGTCATGTCCATCATTTTTGCTATATCTTGAGTTGTACAAGGCGATAGAAGCTCAAATTCGAACAGAATAAACTACATGACGTGTGCTACAAATAACTCTCTTATAGCTACTGCTCAATTATCTTCTAAGTATTTTAGATAATTCGTCCAAAACAGACTATACAGATTTGTACCTCAATAGTATTTTGATCATATCTTGCTCATTTAATGATTCCATTGAGTGGCCAACTCTCCACATATGTAAAAATAATATATCTATCTGTATATTTAATATCCAAGCCATTTAAGCAAGTGATCATATTGATACTTACTGTTTTATACAGCCTATGTAATTAACCAAGATTTTAACATTTTTACTTGTTGATTTTAGTCTTTTTAACCAAATCTATTAACACAAAATCCCCACATAATATTTTGATCATCATTTATCATCATATAAATATATATTTATAAAGAAAATACATGAGTACATTTACAAAATAACAAGATGATAGAAGAAATGATCTTGTTAACAACCAATATAGTGAAAGGTTAATAACAAGACTTGGTTTTTGATAACCAATCTTATGAAATATCAAGTCCACTTTGAGATCACCAAGAGTATGAAGACACCTTGAGAAAATCAGCCCTAAACTCCTTTGAAAACTTCTTTTTAGTTATTAAGATTACCTCAAATCATCATGTTTTCAATGGTTTATCATCATATGCAAGTTATACATAAGATTTATGGTTAAAATTGTTGATCAATGGTGGTGTTTGTGGGTGTAAATGGGACGGCAAGGGAGAGAGCTAGAGAGATAGATTGTGAGTTTTTGCATGTAGAAATGAGAGGAAATGGTTTATGTTAGTGGTTTTGTTAGCTTGGAAGGCTAGATGGACATGTGTCCATTTAGTTTATGAGAAGTTGACACCAAATGTGGTGTTGGCTACTTGTTTTGGCCGCCCATAGTGGGGGGTGAGACAAGTGAATACTTGTTTCATCCTCACTAATTTACGGGTACTCCTCGATTCTAGTTTCCTCGATTTACGTGCCCTCGGGTCGATTTACGAAAAAAGTTTTTATAAATTATGAATCTACGGCACAAAACGATTCTAATAAAAATTGTCTCATCAAAAGCGGAGCACAAAAGCGTAAATACGTAAACCTAGGGTTTCCGGTTTAATTGTAAAACACGCTAAATTAAGTACGTAAGTCCTAATCTCTTCTCGTAAATTAGTGAGTTTATGAACCAACACAAATTAAAATTCCAAAATAATATTCGAGAATAAATTTATTTTCGGAAATGTCGGACTGTCACAAAAACGGAGTATGTAAACGTAAACACGTAACGTAGAGTTCTCCGGTTTAAACGTAGTCGATGCTACTTTAAGACGTAAACCCAAATTTCTTCCCAAAAGTGAGTGAGTTCATAATATAACAATAAAATAATGATTATAAATAATACATAAGAATAAAATAACGACCTAGAATTGACGGATTATCACCGGAAAGCTTTCATTATTTGGGATATCAATGCTCCAAATCCGTAACGTTGGCGAACCATTATTGTCTTCCCGATTTAGTTACACGGAAACCATGAGGATTAGTTAAAAATCAACAACCATAATCAACCCGCTAAAAAAATATTTATTAACAATTTATTTATATACTCGAGAGATAATGCGAATGGGAGAAAAAACACTATAATACCCCGAACTTAACGTCATTATTTTACCCTAACTATGTACCTGATTTTGAATTTCTAATGGTGATTACTGTTATGTTTGACGGTTTACGTTGAAATCGATAATGTGTGACTATATTTAACTGTTGTGACGATTAAAGAGTACGGATAGTGATCGCAATGCCAATGGATGCCCAAATATTATATTTTAGTATCGATTATTTCGATATTTGAGATTTCTGAAATTTTTATTTCATTACGTATTAAGTCGAGTCGGAACTTTACTATTTCATTTTGTGTGCATTTAATTATTAAAACGATCAATTTAACAAAAGAGATTTATATATTTATGAAGCCAAGACGAACACCGACTCTCATAAATATTTTTAAAATTGACTGGTACTCATTTCTCGCTTTTTATCTAGTATTTTACAACTAAGTCCACAAGAATGCATAATTTGCAATTTCTACCACCACCCACCATATAAAAGGAATTTTTTTCTCACTTTTCACTCATAAAAACACACACATGAAAAATTGTTCTCTCTCTCCCTCTTTTCTTCTTGTTGTCTTCACCTCCATCAACAAAAACACCACCATCACTTGATTTCTAGCTTGATTTATGATAATCTAAACAAAGACCAATGTTGGAAATTCAAAGATGAACAATTTGATATGATTTTTATCAACATACAACAACTTTTTATTTTTCATAAAAGATCTTCTATTGTTTGATCTATTTCATAAGATGCATGTGTTGTTTATTGTTTTATAATTGTTGTTGGCAAATGCATGTGTGATTTGATTTGGGTTTTGAAAGAATGGGTCATATAAGTGAATCTAAGGATTTGATGTTGTTAGAAATGATGGATATAGGTTATTTGAAGTGTTGATGATGTTAAAAATACGTCAAAATAGGTTTTGAAGTGATTTTTAAATCGGTATCTAACATCAGTGAGTTTGAAGCAGATTTTCGTAGGTACAAGTTTAAGGAAGTGTTGGTATGATTGGATACAGTTATAGTGGTCGTCGAGATGCTCGTTTTGATATAAGATAGAGCTTCTAACTCATTCCGAGGAGGAAGTTATGATAGTTTGAATATTCTTGTACCGGGAGATGCGTATCGACACAATACGAAATTGTTGTCGATATTGGGTCAAATCTCGGGGACTATAAGTTGAGTTTTATAAATGTTAAAGGGCTGTTCTCAGGATCTAAACTTAGGTTTTGAGTCTATTTTCAAATTGAAGGGTCGGTTTATAAATGGGAATGTTTAACGAAGTCAAAATGGTTTTACGAGTCAAGTGTGCAAAATAGTCCGGTTTTTAAAGTCTAAAGATGTGTCAAGAAGGTGGTTCTAAAATTTAAATCATTGGATGAAATTTAAACTGAGTCTTTTACAGATTATAAGTGATTTTGTCACCAAGTTTCATCGAAAACGGAGATGTTTATGTATGGGAAATCAGTGTGTACTTTTGGTAGGTACCGGCTGAGTGCTTTTTGGGTGGTACTTAACCTAGCGTCATAGTTTGAGGCGAGAGGCTAATTTATTAGCTTCTAAAATTTCTAAAAGATATAAGTCTTAGGCTTGAGTGTATATTCTGAGATTGAAGACCCGTGTTAGGAACTAGAACCGTGTTGATTTGGCATCTTGAGATGGATCAATATCGAAGGTGCTAGTTTTGGAAAGCTAGTACATATTGTGGGGTTTAGAAGAGATTCACTTGCGTTGGTTTGTCATGTCTATGTATGTACTATTTTGAGTCGTTGATTTTATTATACTAAGTATGTTTTGAAATATTTAAGTATGTTGCTAAGTGCGCACCTTATTTATTAGGTAGCGACTTTTGACGTGTGTATTTGGGGGCATCTTCACTTCGGAGATCACTACTACTACTAGCTTCGCGTATTATCTAAGGTGAGTCCATAGCCTCGCTTTTATACTATCTTGTAAATGATTTGTAACCTGCGAGAGGGAATACATGCTGTTTTATAAAATGAACACAAGTTGTTTTCGGTATGCTGGACCCGAGTATGATGATAAATGCCTAAGTACCATTATCTTATGAAGTCCCTGAATTTCATGAACTGTTAATTACCTTGTGAGGTAAACGCTAATACATATGATAGATCAATTAGATTTGACAAGCCTTATCATAGGGTATGTATCCTTGTGAACACCTGAAAGGGATATTGTGTATAAGAGGTCGTTGGTATATGTCAATATTACCTGTTGTAGGGGCGCCGTAAGTGACTGGGTTTGATGTGTTGGTTAACGTTCAGTTGCATGAGCTTAAGGCATTTATCGATATATATACATATATATATATATATATATATATATATATATATATATATATATATATATATATATATATATATATATATATATATATATATATATATATAGAGGGTGGTTCATGTGAGAACAAAATTAAAATTTTAAAAATAAGAACTAATTTTAACCATTAGATCTTATTAACTGATACTAGATGAGATTGGCAATAAATGAGTGTCATTATACTAATTAAATATATACTCAAGGGTACTTTTGAGAATACATATCCAAATGTGGTAATTCGCTTTTTTAATTTTTTGCTAATTTTATTATGCTTGATGCATGCACTGTTTTATACATAACCCTATACACAAAAGTTTATTTTATAATTATTACATTTTTTGTTAGATGCATATTTAATTAGCCATTTTTATAAACATACACGATAAGAACTGATACAATAAGTACGCCATTTCCAAAAAAATACCGATGTCATACAGATTGATAGACTATTTTCAAAAAGGATTAAATGGTACATATTTTACTAAAAACAAGGATGTTGGTACATATGCATTACAATAACTAATGATGCACACAGCACTTATACATCATCATATTTTAATGATACATCGTGAAAATTATATTCA
Source organism: Glebionis coronaria (assembly GCA_025667525.1). Taxonomy (NCBI): domain Eukaryota; kingdom Viridiplantae; phylum Streptophyta; class Magnoliopsida; order Asterales; family Asteraceae; genus Glebionis; species Glebionis coronaria. The sequence continues at coordinate 10,862 of JANFOE010001392.1, read as the reverse complement.
AACAACAGCTAATATAATACCATCGCATGCATCACCAAAGTGCACTTCTATGTACCACATAAATGTAAAATAAACCAATTAGACAACTGAACCACCGGTTACCCATATTGTAACCCAACTTTTGCGAAGAACAACAAAAATTACACTTTAAAAATATAGCGACTACAAAATGATCATTGCTATTGCCGAGCTCCGCCAAAATGATTAAACACAATTATAATCATATATCAGATCATCAGTTACATAAGTGCCAAAACAAGTACCCAACTGATAATGGATGCACCACCTTTTTCAACCTCGATACAGGTCGTTGTACCATCTTTTATGATATAATTGATGTATCATATTTCAGCCTCTATACACGTCGTTCTGGCATAATTGATGTATCATATTTCAGTCGAAAAGGAAAAAACGAATTAACAAAGTCGATGAAGATCTAATATGTCCATACAAACGTTGGCGGTGGCTGATCTATTATGTAACCGTTTTCGGCGGTCTGATCTGTTATGCAAACATATGGTTTCCACAAATTGAGGTTGGGGCTGTTTGTTTTTGGGGAAGAGAAAGAAAAAGCCAAACTGATACTCGGTGCTAAGAATAGGGTTTGGGTTGCGATAGTAACGATCACAATAAATGGTCGTCAGGGTTGTTTCACGATAAAGAAAAATGCTAACAAGGTTGTTCCAGTCGAAAAGGAAAACGCAAATTACAAGTCGGAGGTCTAATCTGTCGACGCAAACGTTGGTGTTGGCCTGATCTGGTATACAACCACGTAACTGCTACAACAGCCCCCAACCCACCATCGTCTGAAACCTAGAGCAACTTTTGGTACATCGTGGATTTGTGACCACATACCACGATGTACTTGCTGTATCGGTGACACCTACGAATCAATGACAAATGGCAGCCCGATGTACCACGATGTACCTGCTTTACCCAGCGTTTACCACGATGTACCAGTGAGAATATCACCATAACATCGCATCCAAACACAACCATGTTCAGCCGATCTAAGACGGCCATGGTTTCCGGCGACATGGTAAAATCCGACGTGGCACTAAACCTACCTCACCAACTTCATCTCATTCTCACAAAGTTATACCACCGGAACAGATCCTGGAAAAAGTTGATAACATCATAGATCTAAAAAGATGGTACATATCTAAACAGACCGATACATATAAAAACATATTGATGCGTATACAAAGTGATACATGTACGGATCTATGAATCAAATATGTGCTTGATATCGATACATAAACAAATCGTTTTTCTGATTTTTCACCCTACAACCGGCGTAATAACGACGACTCGACGAAAAAAGGAAGCTTTAAAGATATAACAATTCGTAGCTAAAAAACGCAGCGGTTAAGTGGGCAGATTTGGTGGTGGTGAGGGTAAAACGAAGCTTCAAATATATAGTATTTGTAACCGGCGGTGGCCAAGTGTTTCGGTTGGAATGATATGAATATTGGTGGTCGACTGGTTTAGAGTTGTCGATGGCGGAAGATGACACGAGACTCATATGTTTGAGAGAGAGAGAGATGAGATTAAGATGGAGGGTGTTATATTATTGTTTGCAGGGTTAAAGCTATTTAGTTTTAGGTTAAATACCTATATTACCCTTTTGATTATTTATTTGATTTTCAGCTTTTTATATTCTGAAATGACACTTGTTAATTTTTAATTGGGTTCTCATTTTTACTAGTTTAAAAAGTTCTCATTTGATTTTAATTCTATATATATATATATATATGTATATATATATATATATATATATATATATATATATATATATATATATATATATATATATATATATATATATATATATATATATATAGGGATGGGTTCTAGAGAAAACCTTACATTTGTGGAAAACTTAGAAAACAAACATGCAAGGTAGCTTTTCAACATCTCAAACCTGAAGGTAGAAAACAAAAATTGAAAAAGGCGGAGGGGTTGAATTGCCAACTTTGAATTCTTAATATCAACAATCACAAATCTGCAGTTTCTTCTCAGACCGCATCTTTATCACCATGCCTATATCCTCCGGTTACCACCACACCTCTCCACCAAGCCGTCGTTATCCACCGGTCATCATCACGCACCGTTCATCACCACTCCGTCGCTATCCTCCCTCGAGAATTAACTATCCGACCTCCCAATTCCCCCCAAACCAAACCCTAAAAACATAAAAATTAGTAAATTTTAATAGATGAAAATGACGATCTGATGATATAGAATTGTTTGATTACAATGAATTCGAGCAGATAAGTAATTACTTTTATCATCTTTATCACAGCAAAGTCGATGGCCTGAAGATAGATTTCGAAAGGTAATTACTTTTAATAAGTTTCTTAGTAATAGTGCATTAGTGATCAAAATAAGGCATCTATTTATTCTAATAGGGGTATCTATTGGTCATAACTGGATAAGACTGTTGCGTCTAAGGGCATTCAAGAGTAATTATTCACTTTAGAAAACTTTAATTATAGATAAGCAAAAATTTTGTGATTGTTTTAACACTCAGAAAGTGTTTATTTGTTTATTGAAATAGTTAGAAGCAGATAAGTGGTTGATGTTGTTTATTCTTAGTTGCTTGTAGTAAGTAGCAGATAAGTGGTTCGGAACCAAGTGGTTTGATGTTTGTTTTTATTCTTAGTAGTGTAATAATGTTTGATGAGTCGCTTAGAATGTGCGATAACAAAACAAGGAATTAGTATTCAGGAATGCACGTCTGTTCAAATCGAGGCATGATTGCATGATACTAGATAGTGAAATAAAAATGTTAGAGCATTTGTTTGTTGATTGTTTAAAGCATATGTTTTGATCAATTTGTTTGTTTAAGAAATTGGTTGGCGATAATATACTAGGGCAGCAATTCACAACTGTATTGGGCATATATCAAACAAGTTTTCAGGAATCAGTTTGAACTTTTTCTAGGGCATCATATTAAAATTATTGGGCATTATGGCATCTGTTAACAGGCACATTAGGACATCATAGCAAACACGTTTAAGGGAATCTGTTCAAAATTATTCTAGGGCATCATAATATATGTTTACTTCTCCATTTTCCAATTGATGTTTTTGTTGTATATTAAAACAATTAGGTTGGTTGATTAGTGTTTAAAGGCAACATGTACAGATATCATTTGCTAGTTAAATACAATAAGTTAATAATTAATTGTTAAAATTTATTATCTAAAATTTGGGTCTGGTATTTATGTATGTGGAAGCAGTAGCCCGTCTTGCGAAACAAATTAGTAATATGGTATATGTATATTTATTGGAGCAATATCTGCAACTAACTGATTATTTTCTTTGTTTATAATTTTAGCTCCCAGATAGTGTTGATGACCCACTAGTGGAGAGAATTGACGACCATGTAAGTAGCGATGAACTGGTTGAACCATCAGAAAATCCGTATTTATTAATATCCGCTGAAGACGAAATAGAATGGTTATGTTCTCATCCTTTCACCTCCACATACTTCTCTGCTGCAAATTTAATTTTTGTTTGATACCATTGAGATTACCTTCTCTATATACTAGAATTTTGTATTCACCAGGGCGACAACAACATCATAAAACTTATGGTTGGAACATAGAGCCCAACTAATTATTTTTAATCTGCGTAACTTATCAGGAATGATATGTATCTCACTGGCGGTTTCATGTCATCCGGTGCATCTTTGTCGGAGCATCATGATAAGGTAGTTTCTCTTAGAGGTGTATTTTTGATACTGCATTACTAGGTCTCGGGACAGTTATTTCATGAGCATGTTATGTTTATCATGATCAAAGGCAAGTGTATGTGCATTTAGTTTCTGGAAGTTGTAATCTCGTCTGTAATTTCAAAAGTCACAACAGTTATTCTGTATGGTTAAGGTTTCTTGTGGATATTAGTGGTTTTTTATGGCCATGGTTTCTTTGAGAACTTATGTTCCCAGCTTCTTGGCTAATGGAGGGCAGTTTAGTATCATAGGATTATGTATGCAAATGTTATTTTAGTCTGCATGCTCAATTTGGTTCAATGGATATTAGTGTGAATCAGTTCGATTACAAGTGACATTGTGGCCTATTTTCCATTTGAAGACATGGGTATATTGGTTGGCCTGTGGCAATGTCTTAAACTAGTTGGAAATAAGATCAGGACCTTGTATCAAAAACTTATTCATTTAAATCTGATTAAGCTGATTTTAGCTTGGGATAAATATAGAATCTTAGTTGTTCTACTAAAAAATGAGACGTACCTTCTGATAAATTAGTTGTTTAGGGAATCTGTTTGTTTGTTTATCTCTGTAATTATCAAAAATGAAATGAGATTAGGGACTTACTGAATGATATTGTTTTTCAGGCCAACCATCATGTGTTTGATACTATAAAAATTGTAATTATCAAAATTGAAATGAGATTAGGCACTTATCAAATTTGTATGATATATGTATCGGGCTCTACTCTAAAGGAACTTGATGTATCTCCCAGCCATGGCCAATGCTCAACCATAACGCCAAAGCCAACACCAAGGCCAACAATCTCATCTCAGGTTTTTCTATAATTTGTATTGTGATGAGATGTTTGGATGCCTGCATTTGAACTGAAATCATTTAATTACAACTTGAAATTGCAATATTCTGATGCAAGTGATATCTAAGTTAGTGAATAACAGTATGCTTCTAGTAAGAAATAGGCCGAAGTTATAAACTAACAATGTATGTCTTTTTTAGTTTTTCGGGCACTCTTCCCCCTGATCCCCATGATATTCAATTGTCCGTGAAGTCTTCCTTGTCATTAGCATTCCGGTTTGAGGATTTGAATAACAAAAGCTCTACTTCTTTAGTCTATGAATGTTAAATATTACTTGCATAAATATCTATGAATTAGTTCCACCAAATACCTTAAAAACTGCAACAAGAAAAATGTTCACATCAAAATTTGGATCAGTTTATTTCTGCTTTTTGACGTATACGTTAGCAGGATGATATTCCATCAGAAGGTATACGTGAATTTTTTTCTTTCTTTTGGTGGTCGTTAGAGCAGGTATAATGAGAAACTGGATATGAATTGAGCACATGTTTTGATATTTAGGGCTCCTATTTGACATGGGTATGGAATGAAGATACAACTAATATCAAGACCAACCGAGCTACCTTCTGCTGTTATGCATGTTGCTGCCTTTGCAGGTATATATTATCATCATTTTAGATTTACATTTGCTACTTGCGCTCTATTTAATTGTTTTCGTGTTTATTTTATTCAGTTTCGGCTACTATATCAATTAGGCAATTTAATTTACTGTAGGTAAAAATGAATACAGGTTACATGTTACAAATTTTAGGTTTTATCCGCTATAAATGTTTTTTTACCCTATGTTTGTTATCCACTCAATAAATTGTATGCATAACATTTGATTTTTAAAAAGTCACATAAGGTATGTATGAATAGCATATCTTATAATCACATGATGTCTTTGTTCGGGCTTATATAGCCGGTTATGACTTACTTGGTTTGGGTTTATGTTTCATAAGCTCCATTTTTGTGCCTTATTTTGAAATTTTTCAGCTTGTAAGTATAGTATTTCATATTAATCTTATATAAGTTGCCGAAAAGAATAACAATAAGCCACAAAAAATGAGCTTGTGAAACATTCAAAAGGTTACACTAAGGTTATTTCAGTTTTAAATGTGAGAATATTAGTGCATCTGTTTGGCCATATTAGTGCATCGATTTGCGTGTTTAGATCATCTGTTTAGATATTTTAGTGCATCCATTTGCGTGTTTACGATTTGAATCGAAATTGAAAGACTGGTTATTGCTTTAGCTACTGGCCAGAAGAGATTTATGCCTCTTTATGCAAACTTGTTAAAAAGTATGCTAGAAAATTGGCAAGTCGAGGACTTTTGACCACGGCTATGGAATGTTTGAAGCTAATAGGCAACGAGGATTTGTCTCCTGAACTTTTCATATTAAGAGATCGGATACTCCTTTCATCTAAACCAGGTATGTGCTTAAATTCTGATTTTTTTATAAACTAAAGTACCTTCTCTTTTTAACGTTTTACTTAGCAAATTATGTTTACGCTCAACCACAAATGCCACTGTGTGTGGTGCAAACTATCAAACTAAATTTGTTGTCGAACATATAGAAACTAAATTAATAATGTTTTCGGGCATCAGTTCAAAACTGTTTTTTGGCATCAGTTTAAAACTGTTTTCAGGCATTAGTTCAAAATTGTTTTCAGGCATCAGTTCAAAATTGTTTTCGGGCATCAGTTTAAAATTGTTTTAGGGAATCAATTCAAAAATGTTCTAAGGCATAAGGGTATCGTGAAAAGGAACATCATTTGTAAGAGTGTATTAAACTGAATTAGTAATTTTAGTTATAAATCAATGGATATTTGATATAATTAAATGATTTAGAAGTAGGGATTGGACTCGAATACTAAAACCAAACCGGAACCATACCGATTCCCGGTACCCAAATCTCGTTCGGTACGGTACCTCACATTTATAGAAAACCTAGAAAACAAACTTGCAGGGTAGATTTTGCAAATATTCCAAACTTTAGGGTTAAACTGAAAACAACATAAAAGATACGGGGTTACCATCCTTTTACCTTAATTTTCATACACAAACACTAATTAAAAAACACACAGATCGCACAGATTTGCTAATAATACATTGATCATTCTCCAATCGATCATTTTCATACCAAAATCACATATTTGCTATTAAAAACATCAAAACCCATAGAAAAACCCATTGAACCGATCAAATACACATATAAATCCGGGTGAATGCACTGATTTTGCATTCATATCATTGCGGATGTGACGAAAAAGAAATTAAGGTATCTTGTGTGATCTAATTTTATATATTAATCATTTTCTTGATTTAAATATCTTACAATGTTGTATAATTGTCAATTTGAGCAACTAGAAGATATTTCTAATGATGTCAAAACTATTGTAAGTATTAAACTATAGATTTTTTAATTATCATGTTATTTTATAGCATCACTTTGTAGATTATAAAATAACTTTTGATATAAAGTACGTAGTACTACATTTTAGTAGATATGTGTTTTGTGAATTTAGTGTATCCTTGAGCACAGTAGGCATCGTTATCTATGTTTAGTGTATTGTTGGTCATAGTAGAGCATCTGGTTGTTGATTTAAGGGAATACGTTTGGTTAAGAGCATCCGGTTGTTTGATGACATCTGCTATTATGGAGTAATATTAAGGGCCTCGGTTTGATTAGGATCATCTAGGGGTGGGAATCGGGTCAGGTCAACCGGGTGCGGGTCAATTCGTGTCGGGTCAAGACTAAAAAAATCATACCCGAGCCTAATTAGAACTCGAGTCACTCGGGTTCGGGCCACCTCGGGTTCGGGTCAACCCGAGACAAGGAAAAGTATGAAAATTAGCTTATTTAAGTAATAATACAATATAAAATGTGTTATTCGAGTCGGGTCAAGTCGAATTCGGGTCAGGTCAAGGCTAAAAAATATAAACCCGAACCTGGGCCTAATTAGAACTCGGGTCATTTCGGGTCAACCGGAATTGATCCGAATATGTTTTTGGACCCGAGTGACCCGACCCGAATAGGCTTATTCGGGTTTGGGTCGGGTCAACTTTTTCGACACCCCTACGATCATCTATTTTTTTAAAGGCGTCTCTTTGTATGATTTAAGGACATCTCGTTGATTTAAGAGCATATGTTTGTTTACATATATATTATATTTGGATGCTTTAATATATGGCTCGATGTTAAAAGATGGTTAGGTGTATTGTTCATTTCTTAAGATCTGTGGTGTAACAGGATAATGGCATCTCACCATTGTTGTGTATCCCCGTATGAGACCCAAGAGATTGATAAAATTCGATCTGAAATATCTTTGGGATGGCAAGACCACTGCCAAGGGTTTGAAGAAGGTGATTGCTGATGTCAATTCATCTATCACAAAACGTTATCACAAAACGTTGGATCTATCACCAACCTTGCAGAAGGTTTGTATTGGAGGATTTACAGAAGGGGTCTACTGCTATAAGACATGCTCATTTCAGGTTACCCAAAAACCAAGCAAGTGTTTTCTCGTGTTAGCGGGTGTTGTGAACAGACTAATATCCCTTCACCGAACGCCACTGTTTATTAATCTATTATATATTCTGCATGGCTTCGTTTATCTTCAAATGTCACTACAAAGAAAAGGAAGGTATGTATTCATTTCTCAGTACCTCTAGTTTCATTTAAGTATAACAAAAATCGAATACCTTATATACTGCTAGCAATGCTATTTTCTAGAGGTGACATAAGTTCAACCGAGTTACTAATTAATGGGTCAAGAAGCTCTGTGTG